>JAYJKW010000216.1:72500-105000 GCA_035084275.1 Hydrolagus colliei | reverse complement strand
CAGAGCGAGAGAGAGAGAGAGAGAGACTGAGAGAGGGAGAGAGAGAGAGAGACTGAGACAGAGAGACGGAAAGAGAGACATAGAGAGAGGGAGACAGAGACCGTGACAGAGAGAGAGAAAGACAGAGAGTGTGACAGAGAGAGAGAGAGAGAGAGGCTGAGAGAGAGAGGGGGGGTGGTGAGAGAGAAAGAGACAGTGACAGAAAGAGAGAATGAGAGAGAGGGAGTGAGACAGAGAGACTGTGAGTGTGTGTGTGTGAGAGTGAGTGAGTGTGTGTGAGAGTGCGAGTGTGCGTGAGAGTGAGAGTGAGTGTGTGTGAGTGAGTGAGTGTGTGTCTGAGTGTGTGTGCTTGTCTGTGAGAGAGTGAGTGTGTGTGAGTATGTGTGAGAGTGAGTGTGTGAGAGTGTGTGAGTGAGTGTGAGAGTGTGTGTGTGTGAGAGTGAGTGTGTGAGAGTGAGTGTGTGTGTGTGAGTGTGTGAGTGATTGCGAGAGTGTGTGTGAGTGTGTGAGTGTGTGTGAGACTGAGTGTGTGCGACCAAACGACCAAGTTTGGTTGGGGGGTTTCATTAACCAAAGCGATTGCAGAAACGACTAAGTGTCGTTCGGTGGGTTCGTAAACCAAATTGCTTAGCAAAAACGACGAAGTTTGTTTCGGAGGGTTCATAAACCAAAGCCCTTGCAGGAACGACTAAGTATCGTTCGGGGGGTTCGTAAACCAAATTGCTAAGCAAAAATGACGAAATTTGTTTCGGAGGGTTCAGTAAACAAATCGATTGCAGAAACGCCTGACTGTCGTTCGGGGGGGTTCGTAAACCAAATTGCTTAGCAAAAACGACGAAATTTGTTAAGGAGGGTTCATAAACCAAAGCCCTTGCAGAAAGGACTAAGTATCGTTCGGGGGGTTCGTAAACCAAATTGCTTTGGAAAAACGACCGTTTGGTTCGGAGGGTTCATAAACCAAAGCCCTTGCAGAAACGACTAAGTATCGTTCGGGGGGTTCGTAAACCAAATTGCTTTGGAAAAACGACCGTTTGGATCGGAGGGTTCATAAACCAAAGCCCTTGCAGAAACGACTAAGTATCGTTCGGGGGGTTCGTAAACCAAATTGCTTAGCAAAAACGACGAAATTTGTTTCGGAGGGTTCATAAACCAAAGCCCTTGCAGAAACGACTAAGTATCGGTCGGGGGGTTCGTAAACCAAATTGCTTAGGAAAAACGACCGTTTGGTTCGGAGGGTTCATAAACCAAAGCAATTGCAGAAACGACTAAGTGTCGTTCGGGGGGTTCATAAACCACATTGCTTAGCAAAAACGACGAAATTTGTTAAGGAGGGTTCATAAACCAAAGCCCTTGCAGAAACGACTAAGTATCGTTCGGGGGGTTCGTAAACCAAATTGCTTTGGAAAAACGACCGTTTGGATCGGAGGGTTCATAAACCAAAGCCCTTGCAGAAACGACTAAGTATCGTTCGGGGGGTTCGTAAACCAAATTGCTTAGCAAAAACGACGAAATTTGTTTCGGAGTGTTCATAAACCAAAGCCCTTGCAGAAACGACTAAGTATCGTTCGGGGGGTTCGTAAACCAAATTGCTTAGGAAAAACAACCGTTTGGTTCGGAGGGTTCGTAAACCAAAGCCCTTGCAGAAACGACGTAGTATCGTTCGGGGGGTTCGTAAACCAAATTGCTTAGCAAAAACGACGAAATTTGTTTCGGAGGGTTCATAAACCAAAGCAATTGCAGAAACGACTGTGTCGTTCGGGGGGTTCGTAAACCAAATTGCTTAGCAAAAACGACGAAATTTGTTTCGGAGGGTTCATAAACCAAAGCAATTGCAGAAACGACTAAGTGTCGTTCGGGGGGTTCGTAAACCACATTGCTTAGCAAAAACGACGAAATTTGTTAAGGAGGGTTCATAAACCAAAGCCCTTGCAGAATCGACTAAGTATCGTTCGGGGGGTTCGTAAACCAAATTGCTCAGCAAAAACGACGAAATTTGTTTCGGAGGGTTCATAAACCAAAGCAATTGCAGAAACGACTAAGTGTCGTTCGGGGGGTTCGTAAACCACATTGCTTAGCAAAAACGACGAAATTTGTTAAGGAGGGTTCATAAACCAAAGCCCTTGCAGAATCGACTAAGTATCGTTCGGGGGGTTCGTAAACCAAATTGCTCAGCAAAAACGACGAAATTTGTTTCGGAGGGTTCATAAACCAAAGCCCTTGCAGAAACGACTAAGTATCGTTCGGGGGGTTCGTAAACCAAATTGCTTAGGAAAAACAACCGTTTGGTTCGGAGGGTTCGTAAACCAAAGCCCTTGCAGAAACGACGTAGTATCGTTCGGGGGGTTCGTAAACCAAATTGCTTAGCAAAAACGACGAAATTTGTTTCGGAGGGTTCATAAACCAAAGCAATTGCAGAAACGACTGTGTCGTTCGGGGGGTTCGTAAACCAAATTGCTTAGCAAAAACGACGAAATTTGTTTCGGAGGGTTCATAAACCAAAGCAATTGCAGAAACGACTAAGTGTCGTTCGGGGGGTTCGTAAACCACATTGCTTAGCAAAAACGACGAAATTTGTTAAGGAGGGTTCATAAACCAAAGCCCTTGCAGAATCGACTAAGTATCGTTCGGGGGGTTCGTAAACCAAATTGCTCAGCAAAAACGACGAAATTTGTTTCGGAGGGTTCATAAACCAAAGCCCTTGCAGAAACGACTAAGTATCGTTCGGGGGGTTCGTAAACCAAATTGCTTAGGAAAAACAACCGTTTGGTTCGGAGGGTTCGTAAACCAAAGCCCTTGCAGAAACGACGTAGTATCGTTCGGGGGGTTCGTAAACCAAATTGCTTAGCAAAAACGACGAAATTTGTTTCGGAGGGTTCATAAACCAAAGCAATTGCAGAAACGACTGTGTCGTTCGGGGGGTTCGTAAACCAAATTGCTTAGCAAAAACGACGAAATTTGTTTCGGAGGGTTCATAAACCAAAGCAATTGCAGAAACGACTAAGTGTCGTTCGGGGGGTTCGTAAACCACATTGCTTAGCAAAAACGACGAAATTTGTTAAGGAGGGTTCATAAACCAAAGCCCTTGCAGAATCGACTAAGTATCGTTCGGGGGGTTCGTAAACCAAATTGCTCAGCAAAAACGACGAAATTTGTTTCGGAGGGTTCATAAACCAAAGCAATTGCAGAAACGACTAAGTGTCGTTCGGGGGGTTCGTAAACCACATTGCTTAGCAAAAACGACGAAATTTGTTAAGGAGGGTTCATAAACCAAAGCCCTTGCAGAATCGACTAAGTATCGTTCGGGGGGTTCGTAAACCAAATTGCTCAGCAAAAACGACGAAATTTGTTTCGGAGGGTTCATAAACCAAAGCCCTTGCAGAAACGACTAAGTATCGTTCGGGGGGTTCGTAAACCAAATTGCTTAGGAAAAACAACCGTTTGGTTCGGAGGGTTCGTAAACCAAAGCCCTTGCAGAAACGACGTAGTATCGTTCGGGGGGTTCGTAAACCAAATTGCTTAGCAAAAACGACGAAATTTGTTTCGGAGAGTTCATAAACCAAAGCAATTGCAGAAACGACTGTGTCGTTCGGGGGGTTCGTAAACCAAATTGCTTAGCAAAAACGACGAAATTTGTTTCGGAGGGTTCATAAACCAAAGCAATTGCAGAAACGACTAAGTGTCGTTCGGGGGGTTCGTAAACCACATTGCTTAGCAAAAACGACGAAATTTGTTAAGGAGGGTTCATAAACCAAAGCCCTTGCAGAATCGACTAAGTATCGTTCGGGGGGTTCGTAAACCAAATTGCTCAGCAAAAACGACGAAATTTGTTTCGGAGGGTTCATAAACCAAAGCAATTGCAGAAACGACTAAGTGTCGTTCGGGGGGTTCGTAAACCACATTGCTTAGCAAAAACGACGAAATTTGTTAAGGAGGGTTCATAAACCAAAGCCCTTGCAGAATCGACTAAGTATCGTTCGGGGGGTTCGTAAACCAAATTGCTCAGCAAAAACGACGAAATTTGTTTCGGAGGGTTCATAAACCAAAGCCCTTGCAGAAACGACTAAGTATCGTTCGGGGGGTTCGTAAACCAAATTGCTTTGGAAAAACGACCGTTTGGATCGGAGGGTTCATAAACCAAAGCCCTTGCAGAAACGACTAAGTATCGTTCGGGGGGTTCGTAAACCAAATTGCTTTGGAAAAACGACCGTTTGGATCGGAGGGTTCATAAACCAAAGCCCTTGCAGAAACGACTAATTATCGTTCGGGGGGTTCGTAAACCAAATTGCTTAGCAAAAACGACGAAATTTGTTTCGGAGGGTTCATAAACCAAAGCCCTTGCAGAAACGACTAAGTATCGTTCGGGGGGTTCGTAAACCAAATTGCTTAGGAAAAACAACCGTTTGGTTCGGAGGGTTCGTAAACCAAAGCCCTTGCAGAAACGACGTAGTATCGTTCGGGGGGTTCGTAAACCAAATTGCTTAGCAAAAACGACGAAATTTGTTTCGGAGGGTTCATAAACCAAAGCAATTGCAGAAACGACTGTGTCGTTCGGGGGGTTCGTAAACCAAATTGCTTAGCAAAAACGACGAAATTTGTTTCGGAGGGTTCATCAACCAAAGCAATTGCAGAAACGACTAAGTGTCGTTCGGGGGGTTCGTAAACCACATTGCTTAGCAAAAACGACGAAATTTGTTAAGGAGGGTTCATAAACCAAAGCCCTTGCAGAATCGACTAAGTATCGTTCGGGGGGTTCGTAAACCAAATTGCTCAGCAAAAACGACGAAATTTGTTTCGGAGGGTTCATAAACCAAAGCAATTGCAGAAACGACTAAGTATCGTTCGGGGGGTTCGTAAACCAAATTGCTTAGCAAAAACGACGAAATTTGTTTCGGAGGGTTCATAAACCAAAGCCCTTGCAGAAACGACTAAGTATCGGTCGGGGGGTTCGTAAACCAAATTGCTTAGGAAAAACGACCGTTTGTTTCGGAGGGTTCATAAACCAAAGCAATTGCAGAAACGACTAAGTGTCGTTCGGGGGGTTCGTAAACCACATTGCTTAGCAAAAACGACGAAATTTGTTAAGGAGGGTTCATAAACCAAAGCCCTTGCAGAAAGGACTAAGTATCGTTCGGGGGGTTCGTAAACCAAATTGCTTTGGAAAAACGACCGTTTGGTTCGGAGGGTTCATAAACCAAAGCCCTTGCAGAAACGACTAAGTATCGTTCGGGGGGTTCGTAAACCAAATTGCTTTGGAAAAACGACCGTTTGGATCGGAGGGTTCATAAACCAAAGCCCTTGCAGAAACGACTAAGTATCGTTCGGGGGGTTCGTAAACCAAATTGCTTAGCAAAAACGACGAAATTTGTTTCGGAGGGTTCATAAACCAAAGCCCTTGCAGAAACGACTAAGTATCGGTCGGGGGGTTCGTAAACCAAATTGCTTAGGAAACACGACCGTTTGGTTCGGAGGGTTCATAAACCAAAGCAATTGCAGAAACGACGTAGTATCGTTCGGGGGGTTCGTAAACCAAATTGCTTAGCAAAAACGACGAAATTTGTTTCGGAGGGTTCATAAACCAAAGCAATTGCAGAAACGACTCTGTCGTTCGGGGGGTTCGTAAACCAAATTGCTTAGCAAAAACGACGAAATTTGTTTCGGAGGGTTCATAAACCAAAGCCCTTGCAGAAACGACTAAGTATCGGTCGGGGGGTTCGTAAACCAAATTGCTTAGGAAAAACGACCGTTTGGTTCGGAGGGTTCATAAACCAAAGCAATTGCAGAAACGACTAAGTGTCGTTCGGGGGGTTCGTAAACCACATTGCTTAGCAAAAACGACGAAATTTGTTAAGGAGGGTTCATAAACCAAAGCCCTTGCAGAACGGACTAAGTATCGTTCGGGGGGTTCGTAAACCAAATTGCTTTGGAAAAACGACCGTTTGGTTCGGAGGGTTCATAAACCAAAGCCCTTGCAGAAACGACTAAGTATCGTTCGGGGGGTTCGTAAACCAAATTGCTTTGGAAAAACGACCGTTTGGATCGGAGGGTTCATAAACCAAAGCCCTTGCAGAAACGACTAAGTATCGTTCGGGGGGTTCGTAAACCAAATTGCTTAGCAAAAACGACGAAATTTGTTTCGGAGGGTTCATAAACCAAAGCCCTTGCAGAAACGACTAAGTATCGGTCGGGGGGTTCGTAAACCAAATTGCTTAGGAAAAACGACCGTTTGGTTCGGAGGGTTCATAAACCAAAGCAATTGCAGAAACGACGTAGTATCGTTCGGGGGGTTCGTAAACCAAATTGCTTAGCAAAAACGACGAAATTTGTTTCGGAGGGTTCATAAACCAAAGCAATTGCAGAAACGACTGTGTCGTTCGGGGGGTTCGTAAACCAAATTGCTTAGCAAAAACGACGAAATTTGTTTCGGAGGGTTCATAAACCAAAGCAATTGCAGAAACGACTAAGTGTCGTTCGGGGGGTTCGTAAACCACATTGCTTAGCAAAAACGACGAAATTTGTTAAGGAGGGTTCATAAACCAAAGCCCTTGCAGAATCGACTAAGTATCGTTCGGGGGGTTCGTAAACCAAATTGCTCAGCAAAAACGACGAAATTTGTTTCGGAGGGTTCATAAACCAAAGCAATTGCAGAAACGACTAAGTGTCGTTCGGGGGGTTCGTAAACCACATTGCTTAGCAAAAACGACGAAATTTGTTAAGGAGGGTTCATAAACCAAAGCCCTTGCAGAATCGACTAAGTATCGTTCGGGGGGTTCGTAAACCAAATTGCTCAGCAAAAACGACGAAATTTGTTTCGGAGGGTTCATAAACCAAAGCCCTTGCAGAAACGACTAAGTATCGTTCGGGGGGTTCGTAAACCAAATTGCTTAGGAAAAACAACCGTTTGGTTCGGAGGGTTCGTAAACCAAAGCCCTTGCAGAAACGACGTAGTATCGTTCGGGGGGTTCGTAAACCAAATTGCTTAGCAAAAACGACGAAATTTGTTTCGGAGAGTTCATAAACCAAAGCAATTGCAGAAACGACTGTGTCGTTCGGGGGGTTCGTAAACCAAATTGCTTAGCAAAAACGACGAAATTTGTTTCGGAGGGTTCATAAACCAAAGCAATTGCAGAAACGACTAAGTGTCGTTCGGGGGGTTCGTAAACCACATTGCTTAGCAAAAACGACGAAATTTGTTAAGGAGGGTTCATAAACCAAAGCCCTTGCAGAATCGACTAAGTATCGTTCGGGGGGTTCGTAAACCAAATTGCTCAGCAAAAACGACGAAATTTGTTTCGGAGGGTTCATAAACCAAAGCAATTGCAGAAACGACTAAGTGTCGTTCGGGGGGTTCGTAAACCACATTGCTTAGCAAAAACGACGAAATTTGTTAAGGAGGGTTCATAAACCAAAGCCCTTGCAGAATCGACTAAGTATCGTTCGGGGGGTTCGTAAACCAAATTGCTCAGCAAAAACGACGAAATTTGTTTCGGAGGGTTCATAAACCAAAGCCCTTGCAGAAACGACTAAGTATCGTTCGGGGGGTTCGTAAACCAAATTGCTTTGGAAAAACGACCGTTTGGATCGGAGGGTTCATAAACCAAAGCCCTTGCAGAAACGACTAAGTATCGTTCGGGGGGTTCGTAAACCAAATTGCTTTGGAAAAACGACCGTTTGGATCGGAGGGTTCATAAACCAAAGCCCTTGCAGAAACGACTAATTATCGTTCGGGGGGTTCGTAAACCAAATTGCTTAGCAAAAACGACGAAATTTGTTTCGGAGGGTTCATAAACCAAAGCCCTTGCAGAAACGACTAAGTATCGTTCGGGGGGTTCGTAAACCAAATTGCTTAGGAAAAACAACCGTTTGGTTCGGAGGGTTCGTAAACCAAAGCCCTTGCAGAAACGACGTAGTATCGTTCGGGGGGTTCGTAAACCAAATTGCTTAGCAAAAACGACGAAATTTGTTTCGGAGGGTTCATAAACCAAAGCAATTGCAGAAACGACTGTGTCGTTCGGGGGGTTCGTAAACCAAATTGCTTAGCAAAAACGACGAAATTTGTTTCGGAGGGTTCATCAACCAAAGCAATTGCAGAAACGACTAAGTGTCGTTCGGGGGGTTCGTAAACCACATTGCTTAGCAAAAACGACGAAATTTGTTAAGGAGGGTTCATAAACCAAAGCCCTTGCAGAATCGACTAAGTATCGTTCGGGGGGTTCGTAAACCAAATTGCTCAGCAAAAACGACGAAATTTGTTTCGGAGGGTTCATAAACCAAAGCAATTGCAGAAACGACTAAGTATCGTTCGGGGGGTTCGTAAACCAAATTGCTTAGCAAAAACGACGAAATTTGTTTCGGAGGGTTCATAAACCAAAGCCCTTGCAGAAACGACTAAGTATCGGTCGGGGGGTTCGTAAACCAAATTGCTTAGGAAAAACGACCGTTTGTTTCGGAGGGTTCATAAACCAAAGCAATTGCAGAAACGACTAAGTGTCGTTCGGGGGGTTCGTAAACCACATTGCTTAGCAAAAACGACGAAATTTGTTAAGGAGGGTTCATAAACCAAAGCCCTTGCAGAAAGGACTAAGTATCGTTCGGGGGGTTCGTAAACCAAATTGCTTTGGAAAAACGACCGTTTGGTTCGGAGGGTTCATAAACCAAAGCCCTTGCAGAAACGACTAAGTATCGTTCGGGGGGTTCGTAAACCAAATTGCTTTGGAAAAACGACCGTTTGGATCGGAGGGTTCATAAACCAAAGCCCTTGCAGAAACGACTAAGTATCGTTCGGGGGGTTCGTAAACCAAATTGCTTAGCAAAAACGACGAAATTTGTTTCGGAGGGTTCATAAACCAAAGCCCTTGCAGAAACGACTAAGTATCGGTCGGGGGGTTCGTAAACCAAATTGCTTAGGAAACACGACCGTTTGGTTCGGAGGGTTCATAAACCAAAGCAATTGCAGAAACGACGTAGTATCGTTCGGGGGGTTCGTAAACCAAATTGCTTAGCAAAAACGACGAAATTTGTTTCGGAGGGTTCATAAACCAAAGCAATTGCAGAAACGACTCTGTCGTTCGGGGGGTTCGTAAACCAAATTGCTTAGCAAAAACGACGAAATTTGTTTCGGAGGGTTCATAAACCAAAGCCCTTGCAGAAACGACTAAGTATCGGTCGGGGGGTTCGTAAACCAAATTGCTTAGGAAAAACGACCGTTTGGTTCGGAGGGTTCATAAACCAAAGCAATTGCAGAAACGACTAAGTGTCGTTCGGGGGGTTCGTAAACCACATTGCTTAGCAAAAACGACGAAATTTGTTAAGGAGGGTTCATAAACCAAAGCCCTTGCAGAACGGACTAAGTATCGTTCGGGGGGTTCGTAAACCAAATTGCTTTGGAAAAACGACCGTTTGGTTCGGAGGGTTCATAAACCAAAGCCCTTGCAGAAACGACTAAGTATCGTTCGGGGGGTTCGTAAACCAAATTGCTTTGGAAAAACGACCGTTTGGATCGGAGGGTTCATAAACCAAAGCCCTTGCAGAAACGACTAAGTATCGTTCGGGGGGTTCGTAAACCAAATTGCTTAGCAAAAACGACGAAATTTGTTTCGGAGGGTTCATAAACCAAAGCCCTTGCAGAAACGACTAAGTATCGGTCGGGGGGTTCGTAAACCAAATTGCTTAGGAAAAACGACCGTTTGGTTCGGAGGGTTCATAAACCAAAGCAATTGCAGAAACGACGTAGTATCGTTCGGGGGGTTCGTAAACCAAATTGCTTAGCAAAAACGACGAAATTTGTTTCGGAGGGTTCATAAACCAAAGCAATTGCAGAAACGACTGTGTCGTTCGGGGGGTTCGTAAACCAAATTGCTTAGCAAAAACGACGAAATTTGTTTCGGAGGGTTCATAAACCAAAGCAATTGCAGAAACGACTAAGTGTCGTTCGGGGGGTTCGTAAACCACATTGCTTAGCAAAAACGACGAAATTTGTTAAGGAGGGTTCATAAACCAAAGCCCTTGCAGAATCGACTAAGTATCGTTCGGGGGGTTCGTAAACCAAATTGCTCAGCAAAAACGACGAAATTTGTTTCGGAGGGTTCATAAACCAAAGCAATTGCAGAAACGACTAAGTGTCGTTCGGGGGGTTCGTAAACCACATTGCTTAGCAAAAACGACGAAATTTGTTAAGGAGGGTTCATAAACCAAAGCCCTTGCAGAATCGACTAAGTATCGTTCGGGGGGTTCGTAAACCAAATTGCTCAGCAAAAACGACGAAATTTGTTTCGGAGGGTTCATAAACCAAAGCCCTTGCAGAAACGACTAAGTATCGTTCGGGGGGTTCGTAAACCAAATTGCTTAGGAAAAACAACCGTTTGGTTCGGAGGGTTCGTAAACCAAAGCCCTTGCAGAAACGACGTAGTATCGTTCGGGGGGTTCGTAAACCAAATTGCTTAGCAAAAACGACGAAATTTGTTTCGGAGAGTTCATAAACCAAAGCAATTGCAGAAACGACTGTGTCGTTCGGGGGGTTCGTAAACCAAATTGCTTAGCAAAAACGACGAAATTTGTTTCGGAGGGTTCATAAACCAAAGCAATTGCAGAAACGACTAAGTGTCGTTCGGGGGGTTCGTAAACCACATTGCTTAGCAAAAACGACGAAATTTGTTAAGGAGGGTTCATAAACCAAAGCCCTTGCAGAATCGACTAAGTATCGTTCGGGGGGTTCGTAAACCAAATTGCTCAGCAAAAACGACGAAATTTGTTTCGGAGGGTTCATAAACCAAAGCAATTGCAGAAACGACTAAGTGTCGTTCGGGGGGTTCGTAAACCACATTGCTTAGCAAAAACGACGAAATTTGTTAAGGAGGGTTCATAAACCAAAGCCCTTGCAGAATCGACTAAGTATCGTTCGGGGGGTTCGTAAACCAAATTGCTCAGCAAAAACGACGAAATTTGTTTCGGAGGGTTCATAAACCAAAGCCCTTGCAGAAACGACTAAGTATCGTTCGGGGGGTTCGTAAACCAAATTGCTTTGGAAAAACGACCGTTTGGATCGGAGGGTTCATAAACCAAAGCCCTTGCAGAAACGACTAAGTATCGTTCGGGGGGTTCGTAAACCAAATTGCTTTGGAAAAACGACCGTTTGGATCGGAGGGTTCATAAACCAAAGCCCTTGCAGAAACGACTAATTGTCGTTCGGGGGGTTCGTAAACCAAATTGCTTAGCAAAAACGACGAAATTTGTTTCGGAGGGTTCATAAACCAAAGCCCTTGCAGAAACGACTAAGTATCGTTCGGGGGGTTCGTAAACCAAATTGCTTAGGAAAAACAACCGTTTGGTTCGGAGGGTTCGTAAACCAAAGCCCTTGCAGAAACGACGTAGTATCGTTCGGGGGGTTCGTAAACCAAATTGCTTAGCAAAAACGACGAAATTTGTTTCGGAGGGTTCATAAACCAAAGCAATTGCAGAAACGACTGTGTCGTTCGGGGGGTTCGTAAACCAAATTGCTTAGCAAAAACGACGAAATTTGTTTCGGAGGGTTCATAAACCAAAGCAATTGCAGAAACGACTAAGTGTCGTTCGGGGGGTTCGTAAACCACATTGCTTAGCAAAAACGACGAAATTTGTTAAGGAGGGTTCATAAACCAAAGCCCTTGCAGAATCGACTAAGTATCGTTCGGGGGGTTCGTAAACCAAATTGCTCAGCAAAAACGACGAAATTTGTTTCGGAGGGTTCATAAACCAAAGCAATTGCAGAAACGACTAAGTATCGTTCGGGGGGTTCGTAAACCAAATTGCTTAGCAAAAACGACGAAATTTGTTTCGGAGGGTTCATAAACCAAAGCCCTTGCAGAAACGACTAAGTATCGGTCGGGGGGTTCGTAAACCAAATTGCTTAGCAAAAACGACGAAATTTGTTTCGGAGGGTTCATAAACCAAAGCAATTGCAGAAACGACTAAGTGTCGTTCGGGGGGTTCGTAAACCACATTGCTTAGCAAAAACGACGAAATTTGTTAAGGAGGGTTCATAAACCAAAGCCCTTGCAGAATCGACTAAGTATCGTTCGGGGGGTTCGTAAACCAAATTGCTCAGCAAAAACGACGAAATTTGTTTCGGAGGGTTCATAAACCAAAGCAATTGCAGAAACGACTAAGTATCGTTCGGGGGGTTCGTAAACCAAATTGCTTAGCAAAAACGACGAAATTTGTTTCGGAGGGTTCATAAACCAAAGCCCTTGCAGAAACGACTAAGTATCGGTCGGGGGGTTCGTAAACCAAATTGCTTAGGAAAAACGACCGTTTGGTTCGGAGGGTTCATAAACCAAAGCAATTGCAGAAACGACTAAGTGTCGTTCGGGGGGTTCGTAAACCACATTGCTTAGCAAAAACGACGAAATTTGTTAAGGAGGGTTCATAAACCAAAGCCCTTGCAGAAAGGACTAAGTATCGTTCGGGGGGTTCGTAAACCAAATTGCTTTGGAAAAACGACCGTTTGGTTCGGAGGGTTCATAAACCAAAGCCCTTGCAGAAACGACTAAGTATCGTTCGGGGGGTTCGTAAACCAAATTGCTTTGGAAAAACGACCGTTTGGATCGGAGGGTTCATAAACCAAAGCCCTTGCAGAAACGACTAAGTATCGTTCGGGGGGTTCGTAAACCACATTGCTTAGGAAAAACGACCGTTTGGTTCGGAGGGTTCATAAACCAAAGCGATTGCAGAAACGACTAAGTGTCGTTCGGTGGGTTCGTAAACCAAATTGCTTAGCAAAAACGACGAAATTTGTTTCGGAGGGTTCATAAACCAAAGCCCTTGCAGAAACGACTAAGTATCGGTCGGGGGGTTCGTAAACCAAATTGCTTAGGAAACACGACCGTTTGGTTCGGAGGGTTCATAAACCAAAGCAATTGCAGAAACGACGTAGTATCGTTCGGGGGGTTCGTAAACCAAATTGCTTAGCAAAAACGACGAAATTTGTTTCGGAGGGTTCATAAACCAAAGCAATTGCAGAAACGACTCTGTCGTTCGGGGGGTTCGTAAACCAAATTGCTTAGCAAAAACGACGAAATTTGTTTCGGAGGGTTCATAAACCAAAGCCCTTGCAGAAACGACTAAGTATCGGTCGGGGGGTTCGTAAACCAAATTGCTTAGGAAAAACGACCGTTTGGTTCGGAGGGTTCATAAACCAAAGCAATTGCAGAAACGACTAAGTGTCGTTCGGGGGGTTCGTAAACCACATTGCTTAGCAAAAACGACGAAATTTGTTAAGGAGGGTTCATAAACCAAAGCCCTTGCAGAACGGACTAAGTATCGTTCGGGGGGTTCGTAAACCAAATTGCTTTGGAAAAACGACCGTTTGGTTCGGAGGGTTCATAAACCAAAGCCCTTGCAGAAACGACTAAGTATCGTTCGGGGGGTTCGTAAACCAAATTGCTTTGGAAAAACGACCGTTTGGATCGGAGGGTTCATAAACCAAAGCCCTTGCAGAAACGACTAAGTATCGTTCGGGGGGTTCGTAAACCAAATTGCTTAGCAAAAACGACGAAATTTGTTTCGGAGGGTTCATAAACCAAAGCCCTTGCAGAAACGACTAAGTATCGGTCGGGGGGTTCGTAAACCAAATTGCTTAGGAAAAACGACCGTTTGGTTCGGAGGGTTCATAAACCAAAGCAATTGCAGAAACGACGTAGTATCGTTCGGGGGGTTCGTAAACCAAATTGCTTAGCAAAAACGACGAAATTTGTTTCGGAGGGTTCATAAACCAAAGCAATTGCAGAAACGACTGTGTCGTTCGGGGGGTTCGTAAACCAAATTGCTTAGCAAAAACGACGAAATTTGTTTCGGAGGGTTCATAAACCAAAGCAATTGCAGAAACGACTAAGTGTCGTTCGGGGGGTTCGTAAACCACATTGCTTAGCAAAAACGACGAAATTTGTTAAGGAGGGTTCATAAACCAAAGCCCTTGCAGAATCGACTAAGTATCGTTCGGGGGGTTCGTAAACCAAATTGCTCAGCAAAAACGACGAAATTTGTTTCGGAGGGTTCATAAACCAAAGCAATTGCAGAAACGACTAAGTGTCGTTCGGGGGGTTCGTAAACCACATTGCTTAGCAAAAACGACGAAATTTGTTAAGGAGGGTTCATAAACCAAAGCCCTTGCAGAATCGACTAAGTATCGTTCGGGGGGTTCGTAAACCAAATTGCTCAGCAAAAACGACGAAATTTGTTTCGGAGGGTTCATAAACCAAAGCCCTTGCAGAAACGACTAAGTATCGTTCGGGGGGTTCGTAAACCAAATTGCTTAGGAAAAACAACCGTTTGGTTCGGAGGGTTCGTAAACCAAAGCCCTTGCAGAAACGACGTAGTATCGTTCGGGGGGTTCGTAAACCAAATTGCTTAGCAAAAACGACGAAATTTGTTTCGGAGAGTTCATAAACCAAAGCAATTGCAGAAACGACTGTGTCGTTCGGGGGGTTCGTAAACCAAATTGCTTAGCAAAAACGACGAAATTTGTTTCGGAGGGTTCATAAACCAAAGCAATTGCAGAAACGACTAAGTGTCGTTCGGGGGGTTCGTAAACCACATTGCTTAGCAAAAACGACGAAATTTGTTAAGGAGGGTTCATAAACCAAAGCCCTTGCAGAATCGACTAAGTATCGTTCGGGGGGTTCGTAAACCAAATTGCTCAGCAAAAACGACGAAATTTGTTTCGGAGGGTTCATAAACCAAAGCAATTGCAGAAACGACTAAGTGTCGTTCGGGGGGTTCGTAAACCACATTGCTTAGCAAAAACGACGAAATTTGTTAAGGAGGGTTCATAAACCAAAGCCCTTGCAGAATCGACTAAGTATCGTTCGGGGGGTTCGTAAACCAAATTGCTCAGCAAAAACGACGAAATTTGTTTCGGAGGGTTCATAAACCAAAGCCCTTGCAGAAACGACTAAGTATCGTTCGGGGGGTTCGTAAACCAAATTGCTTTGGAAAAACGACCGTTTGGATCGGAGGGTTCATAAACCAAAGCCCTTGCAGAAACGACTAAGTATCGTTCGGGGGGTTCGTAAACCAAATTGCTTTGGAAAAACGACCGTTTGGATCGGAGGGTTCATAAACCAAAGCCCTTGCAGAAACGACTAATTGTCGTTCGGGGGGTTCGTAAACCAAATTGCTTAGCAAAAACGACGAAATTTGTTTCGGAGGGTTCATAAACCAAAGCCCTTGCAGAAACGACTAAGTATCGTTCGGGGGGTTCGTAAACCAAATTGCTTAGGAAAAACAACCGTTTGGTTCGGAGGGTTCGTAAACCAAAGCCCTTGCAGAAACGACGTAGTATCGTTCGGGGGGTTCGTAAACCAAATTGCTTAGCAAAAACGACGAAATTTGTTTCGGAGGGTTCATAAACCAAAGCAATTGCAGAAACGACTGTGTCGTTCGGGGGGTTCGTAAACCAAATTGCTTAGCAAAAACGACGAAATTTGTTTCGGAGGGTTCATAAACCAAAGCAATTGCAGAAACGACTAAGTGTCGTTCGGGGGGTTCGTAAACCACATTGCTTAGCAAAAACGACGAAATTTGTTAAGGAGGGTTCATAAACCAAAGCCCTTGCAGAATCGACTAAGTATCGTTCGGGGGGTTCGTAAACCAAATTGCTCAGCAAAAACGACGAAATTTGTTTCGGAGGGTTCATAAACCAAAGCAATTGCAGAAACGACTAAGTATCGTTCGGGGGGTTCGTAAACCAAATTGCTTAGCAAAAACGACGAAATTTGTTTCGGAGGGTTCATAAACCAAAGCCCTTGCAGAAACGACTAAGTATCGGTCGGGGGGTTCGTAAACCAAATTGCTTAGCAAAAACGACGAAATTTGTTTCGGAGGGTTCATAAACCAAAGCAATTGCAGAAACGACTAAGTGTCGTTCGGGGGGTTCGTAAACCACATTGCTTAGCAAAAACGACGAAATTTGTTAAGGAGGGTTCATAAACCAAAGCCCTTGCAGAATCGACTAAGTATCGTTCGGGGGGTTCGTAAACCAAATTGCTCAGCAAAAACGACGAAATTTGTTTCGGAGGGTTCATAAACCAAAGCAATTGCAGAAACGACTAAGTATCGTTCGGGGGGTTCGTAAACCAAATTGCTTAGCAAAAACGACGAAATTTGTTTCGGAGGGTTCATAAACCAAAGCCCTTGCAGAAACGACTAAGTATCGGTCGGGGGGTTCGTAAACCAAATTGCTTAGGAAAAACGACCGTTTGGTTCGGAGGGTTCATAAACCAAAGCAATTGCAGAAACGACTAAGTGTCGTTCGGGGGGTTCGTAAACCACATTGCTTAGCAAAAACGACGAAATTTGTTAAGGAGGGTTCATAAACCAAAGCCCTTGCAGAAAGGACTAAGTATCGTTCGGGGGGTTCGTAAACCAAATTGCTTTGGAAAAACGACCGTTTGGTTCGGAGGGTTCATAAACCAAAGCCCTTGCAGAAACGACTAAGTATCGTTCGGGGGGTTCGTAAACCAAATTGCTTTGGAAAAACGACCGTTTGGATCGGAGGGTTCATAAACCAAAGCCCTTGCAGAAACGACTAAGTATCGTTCGGGGGGTTCGTAAACCAAATTGCTTAGCAAAAACGACGAAATTTGTTTCGGAGGGTTCATAAACCAAAGCCCTTGCAGAAACGACTAAGTATCGGTCGGGGGGTTCGTAAACCAAATTGCTTAGGAAAAACGACCGTTTGGTTCGGAGGGTTCATAAACCAAAGCAATTGCAGAAACGACTAAGTGTCGTTCGGGGGGTTCGTAAACCACATTGCTTAGGAAAAACGACCGTTTGGTTCGGAGGGTTCATAAACCAAAGCGATTGCAGAAACGACTAAGTGTCGTTCGGTGGGTTCGTAAACCAAATTGCTTAGCAAAAACGACGAAGTTTGTTTCGGAGGGTTCATAAACCAAAGCCCTTGCAGGAACGACTAAGTATCGTTCGGGGGGTTCGTAAACCAAATTGCTAAGCAAAAATGACGAAATTTGTTTCGGAGGGTTCAGTAAACAAATCGATTGCAGAAACGCCTGACTGTCGTTCGGGGGGGTTCGTAAACCAAATTGCTTAGCAAAAACGACGAAATTTGTTAAGGAGGGTTCATAAACCAAAGCCCTTGCAGAAAGGACTAAGTATCGTTCGGGGGGTTCGTAAACCAAATTGCTTTGGAAAAACGACCGTTTGGATCGGAGGGTTCATAAACCAAAGCCCTTGCAGAAACGACTAAGTATCGTTCGGGGGGTTCGTAAACCAAATTGCTTAGCAAAAACGACGAAATTTGTTTCGGAGTGTTCATAAACCAAAGCCCTTGCAGAAACGACTAAGTATCGTTCGGGGGGTTCGTAAACCAAATTGCTTAGGAAAAACAACCGTTTGGTTCGGAGGGTTCGTAAACCAAAGCCCTTGCAGAAACGACGTAGTATCGTTCGGGGGGTTCGTAAACCAAATTGCTTAGCAAAAACGACGAAATTTGTTTCGGAGGGTTCATAAACCAAAGCAATTGCAGAAACGACTGTGTCGTTCGGGGGGTTCGTAAACCAAATTGCTTAGCAAAAACGACGAAATTTGTTTCGGAGGGTTCATAAACCAAAGCAATTGCAGAAACGACTAAGTGTCGTTCGGGGGGTTCGTAAACCACATTGCTTAGCAAAAACGACGAAATTTGTTAAGGAGGGTTCATAAACCAAAGCCCTTGCAGAATCGACTAAGTATCGTTCGGGGGGTTCGTAAACCAAATTGCTCAGCAAAAACGACGAAATTTGTTTCGGAGGGTTCATAAACCAAAGCAATTGCAGAAACGACTAAGTGTCGTTCGGGGGGTTCGTAAACCACATTGCTTAGCAAAAACGACGAAATTTGTTAAGGAGGGTTCATAAACCAAAGCCCTTGCAGAATCGACTAAGTATCGTTCGGGGGGTTCGTAAACCAAATTGCTCAGCAAAAACGACGAAATTTGTTTCGGAGGGTTCATAAACCAAAGCCCTTGCAGAAACGACTAAGTATCGTTCGGGGGGTTCGTAAACCAAATTGCTTAGGAAAAACAACCGTTTGGTTCGGAGGGTTCGTAAACCAAAGCCCTTGCAGAAACGACGTAGTATCGTTCGGGGGGTTCGTAAACCAAATTGCTTAGCAAAAACGACGAAATTTGTTTCGGAGGGTTCATAAACCAAAGCAATTGCAGAAACGACTGTGTCGTTCGGGGGGTTCGTAAACCAAATTGATTAGCAAAAACGACGAAATTTGTTTCGGAGGGTTCATAAACCAAAGCAATTGCAGAAACGACTAAGTGTCGTTCGGGGGGTTCGTAAACCACATTGCTTAGCAAAAACGACGAAATTTGTTAAGGAGGGTTCATAAACCAAAGCCCTTGCAGAATCGACTAAGTATCGTTCGGGGGGTTCGTAAACCAAATTGCTCAGCAAAAACGACGAAATTTGTTTCGGAGGGTTCATAAACCAAAGCCCTTGCAGAAACGACTAAGTATCGTTCGGGGGGTTCGTAAACCAAATTGCTTAGGAAAAACAACCGTTTGGTTCGGAGGGTTCGTAAACCAAAGCCCTTGCAGAAACGACGTAGTATCGTTCGGGGGGTTCGTAAACCAAATTGCTTAGCAAAAACGACGAAATTTGTTTCGGAGGGTTCATAAACCAAAGCAATTGCAGAAACGACTGTGTCGTTCGGGGGGTTCGTAAACCAAATTGCTTAGCAAAAACGACGAAATTTGTTTCGGAGGGTTCATAAACCAAAGCAATTGCAGAAACGACTAAGTGTCGTTCGGGGGGTTCGTAAACCACATTGCTTAGCAAAAACGACGAAATTTGTTAAGGAGGGTTCATAAACCAAAGCCCTTGCAGAATCGACTAAGTATCGTTCGGGGGGTTCGTAAACCAAATTGCTCAGCAAAAACGACGAAATTTGTTTCGGAGGGTTCATAAACCAAAGCAATTGCAGAAACGACTAAGTGTCGTTCGGGGGGTTCGTAAACCACATTGCTTAGCAAAAACGACGAAATTTGTTAAGGAGGGTTCATAAACCAAAGCCCTTGCAGAATCGACTAAGTATCGTTCGGGGGGTTCGTAAACCAAATTGCTCAGCAAAAACGACGAAATTTGTTTCGGAGGGTTCATAAACCAAAGCCCTTGCAGAAACGACTAAGTATCGTTCGGGGGGTTCGTAAACCAAATTGCTTAGGAAAAACAACCGTTTGGTTCGGAGGGTTCGTAAACCAAAGCCCTTGCAGAAACGACGTAGTATCGTTCGGGGGGTTCGTAAACCAAATTGCTTAGCAAAAACGACGAAATTTGTTTCGGAGAGTTCATAAACCAAAGCAATTGCAGAAACGACTGTGTCGTTCGGGGGGTTCGTAAACCAAATTGCTTAGCAAAAACGACGAAATTTGTTTCGGAGGGTTCATAAACCAAAGCAATTGCAGAAACGACTAAGTGTCGTTCGGGGGGTTCGTAAACCACATTGCTTAGCAAAAACGACGAAATTTGTTAAGGAGGGTTCATAAACCAAAGCCCTTGCAGAATCGACTAAGTATCGTTCGGGGGGTTCGTAAACCAAATTGCTCAGCAAAAACGACGAAATTTGTTTCGGAGGGTTCATAAACCAAAGCAATTGCAGAAACGACTAAGTGTCGTTCGGGGGGTTCGTAAACCACATTGCTTAGCAAAAACGACGAAATTTGTTAAGGAGGGTTCATAAACCAAAGCCCTTGCAGAATCGACTAAGTATCGTTCGGGGGGTTCGTAAACCAAATTGCTCAGCAAAAACGACGAAATTTGTTTCGGAGGGTTCATAAACCAAAGCCCTTGCAGAAACGACTAAGTATCGTTCGGGGGGTTCGTAAACCAAATTGCTTAGGAAAAACAACCGTTTGGTTCGGAGGGTTCGTAAACCAAAGCCCTTGCAGAAACGACGTAGTATCGTTCGGGGGGTTCGTAAACCAAATTGCTTAGCAAAAACGACGAAATTTGTTTCGGAGAGTTCATAAACCAAAGCAATTGCAGAAACGACTGTGTCGTTCGGGGGGTTCGTAAACCAAATTGCTTAGCAAAAACGACGAAATTTGTTTCGGAGGGTTCATAAACCAAAGCAATTGCAGAAACGACTAAGTGTCGTTCGGGGGGTTCGTAAACCACATTGCTTAGCAAAAACGACGAAATTTGTTAAGGAGGGTTCATAAACCAAAGCCCTTGCAGAATCGACTAAGTATCGTTCGGGGGGTTCGTAAACCAAATTGCTCAGCAAAAACGACGAAATTTGTTTCGGAGGGTTCATAAACCAAAGCAATTGCAGAAACGACTAAGTGTCGTTCGGGGGGTTCGTAAACCACATTGCTTAGCAAAAACGACGAAATTTGTTAAGGAGGGTTCATAAACCAAAGCCCTTGCAGAATCGACTAAGTATCGTTCGGGGGGTTCGTAAACCAAATTGCTCAGCAAAAACGACGAAATTTGTTTCGGAGGGTTCATAAACCAAAGCCCTTGCAGAAACGACTAAGTATCGTTCGGGGGGTTCGTAAACCAAATTGCTTTGGAAAAACGACCGTTTGGATCGGAGGGTTCATAAACCAAAGCCCTTGCAGAAACGACTAAGTATCGTTCGGGGGGTTCGTAAACCAAATTGCTTTGGAAAAACGACCGTTTGGATCGGAGGGTTCATAAACCAAAGCCCTTGCAGAAACGACTAATTATCGTTCGGGGGGTTCGTAAACCAAATTGCTTAGCAAAAACGACGAAATTTGTTTCGGAGGGTTCATAAACCAAAGCCCTTGCAGAAACGACTAAGTATCGTTCGGGGGGTTCGTAAACCAAATTGCTTAGGAAAAACAACCGTTTGGTTCGGAGGGTTCGTAAACCAAAGCCCTTGCAGAAACGACGTAGTATCGTTCGGGGGGTTCGTAAACCAAATTGCTTAGCAAAAACGACGAAATTTGTTTCGGAGGGTTCATAAACCAAAGCAATTGCAGAAACGACTGTGTCGTTCGGGGGGTTCGTAAACCAAATTGCTTAGCAAAAACGACGAAATTTGTTTCGGAGGGTTCATCAACCAAAGCAATTGCAGAAACGACTAAGTGTCGTTCGGGGGGTTCGTAAACCACATTGCTTAGCAAAAACGACGAAATTTGTTAAGGAGGGTTCATAAACCAAAGCCCTTGCAGAATCGACTAAGTATCGTTCGGGGGGTTCGTAAACCAAATTGCTCAGCAAAAACGACGAAATTTGTTTCGGAGGGTTCATAAACCAAAGCAATTGCAGAAACGACTAAGTATCGTTCGGGGGGTTCGTAAACCAAATTGCTTAGCAAAAACGACGAAATTTGTTTCGGAGGGTTCATAAACCAAAGCCCTTGCAGAAACGACTAAGTATCGGTCGGGGGGTTCGTAAACCAAATTGCTTAGGAAAAACGACCGTTTGGTTCGGAGGGTTCATAAACCAAAGCAATTGCAGAAACGACTAAGTGTCGTTCGGGGGGTTCGTAAACCACATTGCTTAGCAAAAACGACGAAATTTGTTAAGGAGGGTTCATAAACCAAAGCCCTTGCAGAAAGGACTAAGTATCGTTCGGGGGGTTCGTAAACCAAATTGCTTTGGAAAAACGACCGTTTGGTTCGGAGGGTTCATAAACCAAAGCCCTTGCAGAAACGACTAAGTATCGTTCGGGGGGTTCGTAAACCAAATTGCTTTGGAAAAACGACCGTTTGGATCGGAGGGTTCATAAACCAAAGCCCTTGCAGAAACGACTAAGTATCGTTCGGGGGGTTCGTAAACCAAATTGCTTAGCAAAAACGACGAAATTTGTTTCGGAGGGTTCATAAACCAAAGCCCTTGCAGAAACGACTAAGTATCGGTCGGGGGGTTCGTAAACCAAATTGCTTAGGAAAAACGACCGTTTGGTTCGGAGGGTTCATAAACCAAAGCAATTGCAGAAACGACGTAGTATCGTTCGGGGGGTTCGTAAACCAAATTGCTTAGCAAAAACGACGAAATTTGTTTCGGAGGGTTCATAAACCAAAGCAATTGCAGAAACGACTCTGTCGTTCGGGGGGTTCGTAAACCAAATTGCTTAGCAAAAACGACGAAATTTGTTTCGGAGGGTTCATAAACCAAAGCCCTTGCAGAAACGACTAAGTATCGGTCGGGGGGTTCGTAAACCAAATTGCTTAGGAAAAACGACCGTTTGGTTCGGAGGGTTCATAAACCAAAGCAATTGCAGAAACGACTAAGTGTCGTTCGGGGGGTTCGTAAACCACATTGCTTAGCAAAAACGACGAAATTTGTTAAGGAGGGTTCATAAACCAAAGCCCTTGCAGAACGGACTAAGTATCGTTCGGGGGGTTCGTAAACCAAATTGCTTTGGAAAAACGACCGTTTGGTTCGGAGGGTTCATAAACCAAAGCCCTTGCAGAAACGACTAAGTATCGTTCGGGGGGTTCGTAAACCAAATTGCTTTGGAAAAACGACCGTTTGGATCGGAGGGTTCATAAACCAAAGCCCTTGCAGAAACGACTAAGTATCGTTCGGGGGGTTCGTAAACCAAATTGCTTAGCAAAAACGACGAAATTTGTTTCGGAGGGTTCATAAACCAAAGCCCTTGCAGAAACGACTAAGTATCGGTCGGGGGGTTCGTAAACCAAATTGCTTAGGAAAAACGACCGTTTGGTTCGGAGGGTTCATAAACCAAAGCAATTGCAGAAACGACGTAGTATCGTTCGGGGGGTTCGTAAACCAAATTGCTTAGCAAAAACGACGAAATTTGTTTCGGAGGGTTCATAAACCAAAGCAATTGCAGAAACGACTGTGTCGTTCGGGGGGTTCGTAAACCAAATTGCTTAGCAAAAACGACGAAATTTGTTTCGGAGGGTTCATAAACCAAAGCAATTGCAGAAACGACTAAGTGTCGTTCGGGGGGTTCGTAAACCACATTGCTTAGCAAAAACGACGAAATTTGTTAAGGAGGGTTCATAAACCAAAGCCCTTGCAGAATCGACTAAGTATCGTTCGGGGGGTTCGTAAACCAAATTGCTCAGCAAAAACGACGAAATTTGTTTCGGAGGGTTCATAAACCAAAGCAATTGCAGAAACGACTAAGTGTCGTTCGGGGGGTTCGTAAACCACATTGCTTAGCAAAAACGACGAAATTTGTTAAGGAGGGTTCATAAACCAAAGCCCTTGCAGAATCGACTAAGTATCGTTCGGGGGGTTCGTAAACCAAATTGCTCAGCAAAAACGACGAAATTTGTTTCGGAGGGTTCATAAACCAAAGCCCTTGCAGAAACGACTAAGTATCGTTCGGGGGGTTCGTAAACCAAATTGCTTAGGAAAAACAACCGTTTGGTTCGGAGGGTTCGTAAACCAAAGCCCTTGCAGAAACGACGTAGTATCGTTCGGGGGGTTCGTAAACCAAATTGCTTAGCAAAAACGACGAAATTTGTTTCGGAGAGTTCATAAACCAAAGCAATTGCAGAAACGACTGTGTCGTTCGGGGGGTTCGTAAACCAAATTGCTTAGCAAAAACGACGAAATTTGTTTCGGAGGGTTCATAAACCAAAGCAATTGCAGAAACGACTAAGTGTCGTTCGGGGGGTTCGTAAACCACATTGCTTAGCAAAAACGACGAAATTTGTTAAGGAGGGTTCATAAACCAAAGCCCTTGCAGAATCGACTAAGTATCGTTCGGGGGGTTCGTAAACCAAATTGCTCAGCAAAAACGACGAAATTTGTTTCGGAGGGTTCATAAACCAAAGCAATTGCAGAAACGACTAAGTGTCGTTCGGGGGGTTCGTAAACCACATTGCTTAGCAAAAACGACGAAATTTGTTAAGGAGGGTTCATAAACCAAAGCCCTTGCAGAATCGACTAAGTATCGTTCGGGGGGTTCGTAAACCAAATTGCTCAGCAAAAACGACGAAATTTGTTTCGGAGGGTTCATAAACCAAAGCCCTTGCAGAAACGACTAAGTATCGTTCGGGGGGTTCGTAAACCAAATTGCTTTGGAAAAACGACCGTTTGGATCGGAGGGTTCATAAACCAAAGCCCTTGCAGAAACGACTAAGTATCGTTCGGGGGGTTCGTAAACCAAATTGCTTTGGAAAAACGACCGTTTGGATCGGAGGGTTCATAAACCAAAGCCCTTGCAGAAACGACGTAGTATCGTTCGGGGGGTTCGTAAACCAAATTGCTTAGCAAAAACGACGAAATTTGTTTCGGAGGGTTCATAAACCAAAGCCCTTGCAGAAACGACTAAGTATCGTTCGGGGGGTTCGTAAACCAAATTGCTTAGGAAAAACAACCGTTTGGTTCGGAGGGTTCGTAAACCAAAGCCCTTGCAGAAACGACGTAGTATCGTTCGGGGGGTTCGTAAACCAAATTGCTTAGCAAAAACGACGAAATTTGTTTCGGAGGGTTCATAAACCAAAGCAATTGCAGAAACGACTAAGTGTCGTTCGGGGGGTTCGTAAACCACATTGCTTAGCAAAAACGACGAAATTTGTTAAGGAGGGTTCATAAACCAAAGCCCTTGCAGAATCGACTAAGTATCGTTCGGGGGGTTCGTAAACCAAATTGCTCAGCAAAAACGACGAAATTTGTTTCGGAGGGTTCATAAACCAAAGCAATTGCAGAAACGACTAAGTATCGTTCGGGGGGTTCGTAAACCAAATTGCTTAGCAAAAACGACGAAATTTGTTTCGGAGGGTTCATAAACCAAAGCCCTTGCAGAAACGACTAAGTATCGGTCGGGGGGTTCGTAAACCAAATTGCTTAGCAAAAACGACGAAATTTGTTTCGGAGGGTTCATAAACCAAAGCAATTGCAGAAACGACTAAGTGTCGTTCGGGGGGTTCGTAAACCACATTGCTTAGCAAAAACGACGAAATTTGTTAAGGAGGGTTCATAAACCAAAGCCCTTGCAGAATCGACTAAGTATCGTTCGGGGGGTTCGTAAACCAAATTGCTCAGCAAAAACGACGAAATTTGTTTCGGAGGGTTCATAAACCAAAGCAATTGCAGAAACGACTAAGTATCGTTCGGGGGGTTCGTAAACCAAATTGCTTAGCAAAAACGACGAAATTTGTTTCGGAGGGTTCATAAACCAAAGCCCTTGCAGAAACGACTAAGTATCGGTCGGGGGGTTCGTAAACCAAATTGCTTAGGAAAAACGACCGTTTGGTTCGGAGGGTTCATAAACCAAAGCAATTGCAGAAACGACTAAGTGTCGTTCGGGGGGTTCGTAAACCACATTGCTTAGCAAAAACGACGAAATTTGTTAAGGAGGGTTCATAAACCAAAGCCCTTGCAGAAAGGACTAAGTATCGTTCGGGGGGTTCGTAAACCAAATTGCTTTGGAAAAACGACCGTTTGGTTCGGAGGGTTCATAAACCAAAGCCCTTGCAGAAACGACTAAGTATCGTTCGGGGGGTTCGTAAACCAAATTGCTTTGGAAAAACGACCGTTTGGATCGGAGGGTTCATAAACCAAAGCCCTTGCAGAAACGACTAAGTATCGTTCGGGGGGTTCGTAAACCAAATTGCTTAGCAAAAACGACGAAATTTGTTTCGGAGGGTTCATAAACCAAAGCCCTTGCAGAAACGACTAAGTATCGGTCGGGGGGTTCGTAAACCAAATTGCTTAGGAAAAACGACCGTTTGGTTCGGAGGGTTCATAAACCAAAGCAATTGCAGAAACGACGTAGTATCGTTCGGGGGGTTCGTAAACCAAATTGCTTAGCAAAAACGACGAAATTTGTTTCGGAGGGTTCATAAACCAAAGCAATTGCAGAAACGACTCTGTCGTTCGGGGGGTTCGTAAACCAAATTGCTTAGCAAAAACGACGAAATTTGTTTCGGAGGGTTCATAAACCAAAGCCCTTGCAGAAACGACTAAGTATCGGTCGGGGGGTTCGTAAACCAAATTGCTTAGGAAAAACGACCGTTTGGTTCGGAGGGTTCATAAACCAAAGCAATTGCAGAAACGACTAAGTGTCGTTCGGGGGGTTCGTAAACCACATTGCTTAGCAAAAACGACGAAATTTGTTAAGGAGGGTTCATAAACCAAAGCCCTTGCAGAACGGACTAAGTATCGTTCGGGGGGTTCGTAAACCAAATTGCTTTGGAAAAACGACCGTTTGGTTCGGAGGGTTCATAAACCAAAGCCCTTGCAGAAACGACTAAGTATCGTTCGGGGGGTTCGTAAACCAAATTGCTTTGGAAAAACGACCGTTTGGATCGGAGGGTTCATAAACCAAAGCCCTTGCAGAAACGACTAAGTATCGTTCGGGGGGTTCGTAAACCAAATTGCTTAGCAAAAACGACGAAATTTGTTTCGGAGGGTTCATAAACCAAAGCCCTTGCAGAAACGACTAAGTATCGGTCGGGGGGTTCGTAAACCAAATTGCTTAGGAAAAACGACCGTTTGGTTCGGAGGGTTCATAAACCAAAGCAATTGCAGAAACGACGTAGTATCGTTCGGGGGGTTCGTAAACCAAATTGCTTAGCAAAAACGACGAAATTTGTTTCGGAGGGTTCATAAACCAAAGCAATTGCAGAAACGACTGTGTCGTTCGGGGGGTTCGTAAACCAAATTGCTTAGCAAAAACGACGAAATTTGTTTCGGAGGGTTCATAAACCAAAGCAATTGCAGAAACGACTAAGTGTCGTTCGGGGGGTTCGTAAACCACATTGCTTAGCAAAAACGACGAAATTTGTTAAGGAGGGTTCATAAACCAAAGCCCTTGCAGAATCGACTAAGTATCGTTCGGGGGGTTCGTAAACCAAATTGCTCAGCAAAAACGACGAAATTTGTTTCGGAGGGTTCATAAACCAAAGCAATTGCAGAAACGACTAAGTGTCGTTCGGGGGGTTCGTAAACCACATTGCTTAGCAAAAACGACGAAATTTGTTAAGGAGGGTTCATAAACCAAAGCCCTTGCAGAATCGACTAAGTATCGTTCGGGGGGTTCGTAAACCAAATTGCTCAGCAAAAACGACGAAATTTGTTTCGGAGGGTTCATAAACCAAAGCCCTTGCAGAAACGACTAAGTATCGTTCGGGGGGTTCGTAAACCAAATTGCTTAGGAAAAACAACCGTTTGGTTCGGAGGGTTCGTAAACCAAAGCCCTTGCAGAAACGACGTAGTATCGTTCGGGGGGTTCGTAAACCAAATTGCTTAGCAAAAACGACGAAATTTGTTTCGGAGAGTTCATAAACCAAAGCAATTGCAGAAACGACTGTGTCGTTCGGGGGGTTCGTAAACCAAATTGCTTAGCAAAAACGACGAAATTTGTTTCGGAGGGTTCATAAACCAAAGCAATTGCAGAAACGACTAAGTGTCGTTCGGGGGGTTCGTAAACCACATTGCTTAGCAAAAACGACGAAATTTGTTAAGGAGGGTTCATAAACCAAAGCCCTTGCAGAATCGACTAAGTATCGTTCGGGGGGTTCGTAAACCAAATTGCTCAGCAAAAACGACGAAATTTGTTTCGGAGGGTTCATAAACCAAAGCAATTGCAGAAACGACTAAGTGTCGTTCGGGGGGTTCGTAAACCACATTGCTTAGCAAAAACGACGAAATTTGTTAAGGAGGGTTCATAAACCAAAGCCCTTGCAGAATCGACTAAGTATCGTTCGGGGGGTTCGTAAACCAAATTGCTCAGCAAAAACGACGAAATTTGTTTCGGAGGGTTCATAAACCAAAGCCCTTGCAGAAACGACTAAGTATCGTTCGGGGGGTTCGTAAACCAAATTGCTTTGGAAAAACGACCGTTTGGATCGGAGGGTTCATAAACCAAAGCCCTTGCAGAAACGACTAAGTATCGTTCGGGGGGTTCGTAAACCAAATTGCTTTGGAAAAACGACCGTTTGGATCGGAGGGTTCATAAACCAAAGCCCTTGCAGAAACGACGTAGTATCGTTCGGGGGGTTCGTAAACCAAATTGCTTAGCAAAAACGACGAAATTTGTTTCGGAGGGTTCATAAACCAAAGCCCTTGCAGAAACGACTAAGTATCGTTCGGGGGGTTCGTAAACCAAATTGCTTAGGAAAAACAACCGTTTGGTTCGGAGGGTTCGTAAACCAAAGCCCTTGCAGAAACGACGTAGTATCGTTCGGGGGGTTCGTAAACCAAATTGCTTAGCAAAAACGACGAAATTTGTTTCGGAGGGTTCATAAACCAAAGCAATTGCAGAAACGACTAAGTGTCGTTCGGGGGGTTCGTAAACCACATTGCTTAGCAAAAACGACGAAATTTGTTAAGGAGGGTTCATAAACCAAAGCCCTTGCAGAATCGACTAAGTATCGTTCGGGGGGTTCGTAAACCAAATTGCTCAGCAAAAACGACGAAATTTGTTTCGGAGGGTTCATAAACCAAAGCAATTGCAGAAACGACTAAGTATCGTTCGGGGGGTTCGTAAACCAAATTGCTTAGCAAAAACGACGAAATTTGTTTCGGAGGGTTCATAAACCAAAGCCCTTGCAGAAACGACTAAGTATCGGTCGGGGGGTTCGTAAACCAAATTGCTTAGCAAAAACGACGAAATTTGTTTCGGAGGGTTCATAAACCAAAGCAATTGCAGAAACGACTAAGTGTCGTTCGGGGGGTTCGTAAACCACATTGCTTAGCAAAAACGACGAAATTTGTTAAGGAGGGTTCATAAACCAAAGCCCTTGCAGAATCGACTAAGTATCGTTCGGGGGGTTCGTAAACCAAATTGCTCAGCAAAAACGACGAAATTTGTTTCGGAGGGTTCATAAACCAAAGCAATTGCAGAAACGACTAAGTATCGTTCGGGGGGTTCGTAAACCAAATTGCTTAGCAAAAACGACGAAATTTGTTTCGGAGGGTTCATAAACCAAAGCCCTTGCAGAAACGACTAAGTATCGGTCGGGGGGTTCGTAAACCAAATTGCTTAGGAAAAACGACCGTTTGGTTCGGAGGGTTCATAAACCAAAGCAATTGCAGAAACGACTAAGTGTCGTTCGGGGGGTTCGTAAACCACATTGCTTAGCAAAAACGACGAAATTTGTTAAGGAGGGTTCATAAACCAAAGCCCTTGCAGAAAGGACTAAGTATCGTTCGGGGGGTTCGTAAACCAAATTGCTTTGGAAAAACGACCGTTTGGTTCGGAGGGTTCATAAACCAAAGCCCTTGCAGAAACGACTAAGTATCGTTCGGGGGGTTCGTAAACCAAATTGCTTTGGAAAAACGACCGTTTGGATCGGAGGGTTCATAAACCAAAGCCCTTGCAGAAACGACTAAGTATCGTTCGGGGGGTTCGTAAATCAAATTGCTTAGCAAAAACGACGAAATTTGTTTCGGAGGGTTCATAAACCAAAGCCCTTGCAGAAACGACTAAGTATCGGTCGGGGGGTTCGTAAACCAAATTGCTTAGGAAAAACGACCGTTTGGTTCGGAGGGTTCATAAACCAAAGCAATTGCAGAAACGACTAAGTGTCGTTCGGGGGGTTCGTAAACCACATTGCTTAGGAAAAACGACCGTTTGGTTCGGAGGGTTCATAAACCAAAGCGATTGCAGAAACGACTAAGTGTCGTTCGGTGGGTTCGTAAACCAAATTGCTTAGCAAAAACGACGAAGTTTGTTTCGGAGGGTGCATAAACCAAAGCCCTTGCAGGAACGACTAAGTATCGTTCGGGGGGTTCGTAAACCAAATTGCTAAGCAAAAATGACGAAATTTGTTTCGGAGGGTTCAGTAAACAAATCGATTGCAGAAACGCCTGACTGTCGTTCGGGGGGGTTCGTAAACCAAATTGCTTAGCAAAAACGACGAAATTTGTTAAGGAGGGTTCATAAACCAAAGCCCTTGCAGAAAGGACTAAGTATCGTTCGGGGGGTTCGTAAACCAAATTGCTTTGGAAAAACGACCGTTTGGTTCGGAGGGTTCATAAACCAAAGCCCTTGCAGAAACGACTAAGTATCGTTCGGGGGGTTCGTAAACCAAATTGCTTAGGAAAAACAACCGTTTGGTTCGGAGGGTTCGTAAACCAAAGCCCTTGCAGAAACGACGTAGTATCGTTCGGGGGGTTCGTAAACCAAATTGCTTAGCAAAAACGACGAAATTTGTTTCGGAGGGTTCATAAACCAAAGCAATTGCAGAAACGACTAAGTGTCGTTCGGGGGGTTCGTAAACCACATTGCTTAGCAAAAACGACGAAATTTGTTAAGGAGGGTTCATAAACCAAAGCCCTTGCAGAATCGACTAAGTATCGTTCGGGGGGTTCGTAAACCAAATTGCTCAGCAAAAACGACGAAATTTGTTTCGGAGGGTTCATAAACCAAAGCAATTGCAGAAACGACTAAGTATCGTTCGGGGGGTTCGTAAACCAAATTGCTTAGCAAAAACGACGAAATTTGTTTCGGAGGGTTCATAAACCAAAGCCCTTGCAGAAACGACTAAGTATCGGTCGGGGGGTTCGTAAACCAAATTGCTTAGCAAAAACGACGAAATTTGTTTCGGAGGGTTCATAAACCAAAGCAATTGCAGAAACGACTAAGTGTCGTTCGGGGGGTTCGTAAACCACATTGCTTAGCAAAAACGACGAAATTTGTTAAGGAGGGTTCATAAACCAAAGCCCTTGCAGAATCGACTAAGTATCGTTCGGGGGGTTCGTAAACCAAATTGCTCAGCAAAAACGACGAAATTTGTTTCGGAGGGTTCATAAACCAAAGCAATTGCAGAAACGACTAAGTATCGTTCGGGGGGTTCGTAAACCAAATTGCTTAGCAAAAACGACGAAATTTGTTTCGGAGGGTTCATAAACCAAAGCCCTTGCAGAAACGACTAAGTATCGGTCGGGGGGTTCGTAAACCAAATTGCTTAGGAAAAACGACCGTTTGGTTCGGAGGGTTCATAAACCAAAGCAATTGCAGAAACGACTAAGTGTCGTTCGGGGGGTTCGTAAACCACATTGCTTAGCAAAAACGACGAAATTTGTTAAGGAGGGTTCATAAACCAAAGCCCTTGCAGAAAGGACTAAGTATCGTTCGGGGGGTTCGTAAACCAAATTGCTTTGGAAAAACGACCGTTTGGTTCGGAGGGTTCATAAACCAAAGCCCTTGCAGAAACGACTAAGTATCGTTCGGGGGGTTCGTAAACCAAATTGCTTTGGAAAAACGACCGTTTGGATCGGAGGGTTCATAAACCAAAGCCCTTGCAGAAACGACTAAGTATCGTTCGGGGGGTTCGTAAATCAAATTGCTTAGCAAAAACGACGAAATTTGTTTCGGAGGGTTCATAAACCAAAGCCCTTGCAGAAACGACTAAGTATCGGTCGGGGGGTTCGTAAACCAAATTGCTTAGGAAAAACGACCGTTTGGTTCGGAGGGTTCATAAACCAAAGCAATTGCAGAAACGACTAAGTGTCGTTCGGGGGGTTCGTAAACCACATTGCTTAGGAAAAACGACCGTTTGGTTCGGAGGGTTCATAAACCAAAGCGATTGCAGAAACGACTAAGTGTCGTTCGGTGGGTTCGTAAACCAAATTGCTTAGCAAAAACGACGAAGTTTGTTTCGGAGGGTGCATAAACCAAAGCCCTTGCAGGAACGACTAAGTATCGTTCGGGGGGTTCGTAAACCAAATTGCTAAGCAAAAATGACGAAATTTGTTTCGGAGGGTTCAGTAAACAAATCGATTGCAGAAACGCCTGACTGTCGTTCGGGGGGGTTCGTAAACCAAATTGCTTAGCAAAAACGACGAAATTTGTTAAGGAGGGTTCATAAACCAAAGCCCTTGCAGAAAGGACTAAGTATCGTTCGGGGGGTTCGTAAACCAAATTGCTTTGGAAAAACGACCGTTTGGTTCGGAGGGTTCATAAACCAAAGCCCTTGCAGAAACGACTAAGTATCGTTCGGGGGGTTCGTAAACCAAATTGCTTTGGAAAAACGACCGTTTGGATCGGAGGGTTCATAAACCAAAGCCCTTGCAGAAACGACTAAGTATCGTTCGGGGGGTTCGTAAACCAAATTGCTTAGCAAAAACGACGAAATTTGTTTCGGAGGGTTCATAAACCAAAGCCCTTGCAGAAACGACTAAGTATCGGTCGGGGGGTTCGTAAACCAAATTGCTTAGGAAAAACGACCGTTTGGTTCGGAGGGTTCATAAACCAAAGCAATTGCAGAAACGACTAAGTGTCGTTCGGGGGGTTCGTAAACCACATTGCTTAGGAAAAACGACCGTTTGGTTCGGAGGGTTCATAAACCAAAGCAATTGCAGAAACGACTAAGTGTCGTTCGGGGGGTTCGTAAACCACATTGCGTAGCAAAAACGACGAAATTTGTTTCGGAGGGTTCATAAACCAAAGCCCTTGCAGAAACGACTAAGTATCGGTCGGGGGGGTTCGTAAACCAAATTGCTTAGGAAAAACGACCGTTTGGTTCGGAGGGTTCATAAACCAAAGCAATTACAGAAACGACTAAGTGTCGTTCGGGGGGTTCGTAAACCACATTGCTTAGCAAAAACGACGAAATTTGTTA
>JAYJKW010000216.1:62500-67500 GCA_035084275.1 Hydrolagus colliei | reverse complement strand
CATAAACCAAAGCCCTTGCAGAAAGGACTAAGTATCGTTCGGGGGGTTCGTAAACCAAATTGCTTTGGAAAAACGACCGTTTGGTTCGGAGGGTTCATAAACCAAAGCCCTTGCAGAAACGACTAAGTATCGTTCGGGGGGTTCGTAAACCAAATTGCTTTGGAAAAACGACCGTTTGGATCGGAGGGTTCATAAACCAAAGCCCTTGCAGAAACGACTAAGTATCGTTCGGGGGGTTGGTAAACCAAATTGCTTAGCAAAAACGACGAAATTTGTTTCGGAGGGTTCATAAACCAAAGCCCTTGCAGAAACGACTAAGTATCGGTCGGGGGGTTCGTAAACCACATTGCTTAGGAAAAACGACCGTTTGGTTCGGAGGGTTCATAAACCAAAGCCCTTGCAGAAACGACTAAGTATCGTTCGGGGGGTTCGTAAACCAAATTGCTTAGCAAAAACGACGAAATTTGTTTCGGAGGGTTCATAAACCAAAGCCCTTGCAGAAACGACTAAGTATCGGTCGGGGGGTTCGTAAACCAAATTGCTTAGGAAAAACGACCGTTTGGTTCGGAGGGTTCATAAACCAAAGCAATTGCAGAAACGACTAAGTGTCGTTCGGGGGGTTCGTAAACCACATTGCTTAGGAAAAACGACCGTTTGGTTCGGAGGGTTCATAAACCAAAGCAATTGCAGAAACGACTAAGTGTCGTTCGGGGGGTTCGTAAACCACATTGCTTAGCAAAAACGACGAAATTTGTTTCGGAGGGTTCATAAACCAAAGCCCTTGCAGAAACGACTAAGTATCGGTCGGGGGGTTCGTAAACCAAATTGCTTAGGAAAAACGACCGTTTGGTTCGGAGGGTTCATAAACCAAAGCAATTGCAGAAACGACTAAGTGTCGTTCGGGGGGTTCGTAAACCACATTGCTTAGCAAAAACGACGAAATTTGTTAAGGAGGGTTCATAAACCAAAGCCCTTGCAGAAAGGACTAAGTATCGTTCGGGGGGTTCGTAAACCAAATTGCTTTGGAAAAACGACCGTTTGGTTCGGAGGGTTCGTAAACCAAAGCCCTTGCAGAAACGACTAAGTATCGTTCGGGGGGTTCGTAAACCAAATTGCTTTGGAAAAACGACCGTTTGGATCGGAGGGTTCATAAACCAAAGCCCTTGCAGAAACGACTAAGTATCGTTCGGGGGGTTCGTAAACCAAATTGCTTAGCAAAAACGACGAAATTTGTTTCGGAGGGTTCATAAACCAAAGCCCTTGCAGAAACGACTAAGTATCGGTCGGGGGGTTCGTAAACCAAATTGCTTAGGAAAAACGACCGTTTGGTTCGGAGGGTTCATAAACCAAAGCAATTGCAGAAACGACTAAGTGTCGTTCGGGGGGTTCGTAAACCACATTGCTTAGCAAAAACGACGAAATTTGTTAAGGAGGGTTCATAAACCAAAGCCCTTGCAGAAAGGACTAAGTATCGTTCGGGGGGTTCGTAAACCAAATTGCTTTGGAAAAACGACCGTTTGGTTCGGAGGGTTCATAAACCAAAGCCCTTGCAGAAACGACTAAGTATCGTTCGGGGGGTTCGTAAACCAAATTGCTTTGGAAAAACGACCGTTTGGATCGGAGGGTTCATAAACCAAAGCCCTTGCAGAAACGACTAAGTATCGTTCGGGGGGTTCGTAAACCAAATTGCTTAGCAAAAACGACGAAATTTGTTTCGGAGGGTTCATAAACCAAAGCCCTTGCAGAAACGACTAAGTATCGGTCGGGGGGTTCGTAAACCAAATTGCTTAGGAAAAACGACCGTTTGGTTCGGAGGGTTCATAAACCAAAGCAATTGCAGAAACGACTAAGTGTCGTTCGGGGGGTTCGTAAACCACATTGCTTAGGAAAAACGACCGTTTGGTTCGGAGGGTTCATAAACCAAAGCAATTGCAGAAACGACTAAGTGTCGTTCGGGGGGTTCGTAAACCACATTGCTTAGCAAAAACGACGAAATTTGTTTCGGAGGGTTCATAAACCAAAGCCCTTGCAGAAACGACTAAGTATCGGTCGGGGGGTTCGTAAACCAAATTGCTTAGGAAAAACGACCGTTTGGTTCGGAGGGTTCATAAACCAAAGCAATTGCAGAAACGACTAAGTGTCGTTCGGGGGGTTCGTAAACCACATTGCTTAGCAAAAACGACGAAATTTGTTAAGGAGGGTTCATAAACCAAAGCCCTTGCAGAAAGGACTAAGTATCGTTCGGGGGGTTCGTAAACCAAATTGCTTTGGAAAAACGACCGTTTGGTTCGGAGGGTTCATAAACCAAAGCCCTTGCAGAAACGACTAAGTATCGTTCGGGGGGTTCGTAAACCAAATTGCTTTGGAAAAACGACCGTTTGGATCGGAGGGTTCATAAACCAAAGCCCTTGCAGAAACGACTAAGTATCGTTCGGGGGGTTCGTAAACCAAATTGCTTAGCAAAAACGACGAAATTTGTTTCGGAGGGTTCATAAACCAAAGCCCTTGCAGAAACGACTAAGTATCGGTCGGGGGGTTCGTAAACCAAATTGCTTAGGAAAAACGACCGTTTGGTTCGGAGGGTTCATAAACCAAAGCAATTGCAGAAACGACTAAGTGTCGTTCGGGGGGTTCGTAAACCACATTGCTTAGCAAAAACGACGAAATTTGTTAAGGAGGGTTCATAAACCAAAGCCCTTGCAGAAAGGACTAAGTATCGTTCGGGGGGTTCGTAAACCAAATTGCTTTGGAAAAACGACCGTTTGGTTCGGAGGGTTCATAAACCAAAGCCCTTGCAGAAACGACTAAGTATCGTTCGGGGGGTTCGTAAACCAAATTGCTTTGGAAAAACGACCGTTTGGATCGGAGGGTTCATAAACCAAAGCCCTTGCAGAAACGACTAAGTATCGTTCGGGGGGTTCGTAAACCAAATTGCTTAGCAAAAACGACGAAATTTGTTTCGGAGGGTTCATAAACCAAAGCCCTTGCAGAAACGACTAAGTATCGGTCGGGGGGTTCGTAAACCACATTGCTTAGGAAAAACGACCGTTTGGTTCGGAGGGTTCATAAACCAAAGCAATTGCAGAAACGACTAAGTGTCGTTCGGGGGGTTCGTAAACCACATTGCTTAGGAAAAACGACCGTTTGGTTCGGAGGGTTCATAAACCAAAGCGATTGCAGAAACGACTAAGTGTCGTTCGGTGGGTTCGTAAACCAAATTGCTTAGCAAAAACGACGAAGTTTGTTTCGGAGGGTTCATAAACCAAAGCCCTTGCAGGAACGACTAAGTATCGTTCGGGGGGTTCGTAAACCAAATTGCTAAGCAAAAATGACGAAATTTGTTTCGGAGGGTTCAGTAAACAAATCGATTGCAGAAACGCCTGACTGTCGTTCGGGGGGGTTCGTAAACCAAATTGCTTAGCAAAAACGACGAAATTTGTTAAGGAGGGTTCATAAACCAAAGCCCTTGCAGAAAGGACTAAGTATCGTTCGGGGGGTTCGTAAACCAAATTGCTTTGGAAAAACGACCGTTTGGTTCGGAGGGTTCATAAACCAAAGCCCTTGCAGAAACGACTAAGTATCGTTCGGGGGGTTCGTAAACCAAATTGCTTTGGAAAAACGACCGTTTGGATCGGAGGGTTCATAAACCAAAGCCCTTGCAGAAACGACTAAGTATCGTTCGGGGGGTTCGTAAACCAAATTGCTTAGCAAAAACGACGAAATTTGTTTCGGAGGGTTCATAAACCAAAGCCCTTGCAGAAACGACTAAGTATCGGTCGGGGGGTTCGTAAACCAAATTGCTTAGGAAAAACGACCGTTTGGTTCGGAGGGTTCATAAACCAAAGCAATTGCAGAAACGACTAAGTGTCGTTCGGGGGGTTCGTAAACCACATTGCTTAGGAAAAACGACCGTTTGGTTCGGAGGGTTCATAAACCAAAGCAATTGCAGAAACGACTAAGTGTCGTTCGGGGGGTTCGTAAACCACATTGCTTAGCAAAAACGACGAAATTTGTTTCGGAGGGTTCATAAACCAAAGCCCTTGCAGAAACGACTAAGTATCGGTCGGGGGGTTCGTAAACCAAATTGCTTAGGAAAAACGACCGTTTGGTTCGGAGGGTTCATAAACCAAAGCAATTGCAGAAACGACTAAGTGTCGTTCGGGGGGTTCGTAAACCACATTGCTTAGCAAAAACGACGAAATTTGTTAAGGAGGGTTCATAAACCAAAGCCCTTGCAGAAAGGACTAAGTATCGTTCGGGGGGTTCGTAAACCAAATTGCTTTGGAAAAACGACCGTTTGGTTCGGAGGGTTCGTAAACCAAAGCCCTTGCAGAAACGACTAAGTATCGTTCGGGGGGTTCGTAAACCAAATTGCTTTGGAAAAACGACCGTTTGGATCGGAGGGTTCATAAACCAAAGCCCTTGCAGAAACGACTAAGTATCGTTCGGGGGGTTCGTAAACCAAATTGCTTAGCAAAAACGACGAAATTTGTTTCGGAGGGTTCATAAACCAAAGCCCTTGCAGAAACGACTAAGTATCGGTCGGGGGGTTCGTAAACCACATTGCTTAGGAAAAACGACCGTTTGGTTCGGAGGGTTCATAAACCAAAGCAATTGCAGAAACGACTAAGTGTCGTTCGGGGGGTTCGTAAACCACATTGCTTAGGAAAAACGACCGTTTGGTTCGGAGGGTTCATAAACCAAAGCGATTGCAGAAACGACTAAGTGTCGTTCGGTGGGTTCGTAAACCAAATTGCTTAGCAAAAACGACGAAGTTTGTTTCGGAGGGTTCATAAACCAAAGCCCTTGCAGGAACGACTAAGTATCGTTCGGGGGGTTCGTAAACCAAATTGCTAAGCAAAAATGACGAAATTTGTTTCGGAGGGTTCAGTAAACAAATCGATTGCAGAAACGCCTGACTGTCGTTCGGGGGGGTTCGTAAACCAAATTGCTTAGCAAAAACGACGAAATTTGTTAAGGAGGGTTCATAAACCAAAGCC
>JAYJKW010000216.1:50000-52500 GCA_035084275.1 Hydrolagus colliei | reverse complement strand
ATTACGATGGTCTTTATAAGTTTTTCTCACCTCCTCTAAATTACCCCGACACGTCGCAAGACCACCGTCGGGAAAAGGGTCACATCACCCTCCATTGGGAAAAAACACCCTGCACACGCAAGCCGCTTGCTACCCGAGCACGGTTCAAGCCTGCAAAGTCGATCCCTTAGGAGCTCCGCAAGCAGCTACTGTTTCACACTCTGGACCACCTCCCTGGAAAGGGTCACCAAGAAAGAAAGCGGGAAATCCGCTCACCAAAGCCGAAATTAGCAAGCAATCAACGGCCGGAAACTCCAAATCCGATCCGATGGTGACTACGGAAATAATAAAGAACGGTTAAAACAACGAAACGACCATCGGCAAACGTACCGGGAGGTGCTCCCGTTCACGGCAAACCAAACCATTGGTTCTACCGTGTTTTCAGAACCGAAGCGTTTCACCGGGAAAATCCGGATAGCATGCCGAGAAATGAGCCTCGGAATCGAACACCAGGCCAACATTACCCGCTGTATTCAAACTTTCATATCTCGAGGCCACAATGTGGTAGCCACCCGGCGAAAAGGGCAGCGGGCTCGACAGACCATCGGGCACACCACGGCAGCAGCACATTTGCCGTTTCTGGCAAAGTGTCCTTCGGGGGGTTCGTAAACCAGATGGCTTAGAAAAAACGACCAAGTTTGGTTAGGAGGGTTCATTAACCAAACCGATTGCAGAAACGACTAAGTGTCGTTCGGGGGGTTCGTAAACCAAATTGCTTAGCAAAAACGACCAAGTTTGGTTGGGAGGGTTCATTAACCAAAACGATTGCAGAAACGACTAAGTGTCGTTCGGGGGGTTCGTAAACCAAATTGCTGAGCAAAAACGACCAAGTTTGCTTCGGTGGGTTCATTAACCAAATCGATTGCAGAAACGACGAAGTGTCGTTCGGGGGGGTTCGTAAACCAAATTGCTGAGCAAAAACGACCAAGTTTGCTTCGGTGGGTTCATTAACCAAACCGATTGCAGAAACGACGAAGTGTCGTTCGGGGGGTTCGTAAACCAAATTGCTTAGCAAAAACGACGAAATATGTTTCGGAGGGTTCATAAACCAAAGCCCTTGAAGAATCGACTAAGTGTCGTTCGGGGGGTTCGTAAACCAAATTGCTTAGCAAAAACGACGAAATTTGTTAAGGAGGGTTCATAAACCAAAGCCCTTGCAGAAACGACTAAGTATCGTTCGGGGGGTTCGTAAACCAAATTGCTTTGGAAAAACGACCGTTTGGTTCGGAGGGTTCATAAACCAAAGCCCTTGCAGAAACGACTAAGTATCGTTTGGGGGGTTCGTAAACCAAATTGCTTAGCAAAAACGACGAAATATGGATCGGAGGGTTCATAAACCAACGCCCTTGCAGAAACGACTAAGTATCGTTCGGGGGGTTCGTAAACCACATTGCTTAGCAAAAACGACGAAATTTGTTAAGGAGGGTTCATAAACCAAAGCCCTTGCAGAATCGACTAAGTATCGTTCGGGGGGTTCGTAAACCAAATTGCTCAGCAAAAACGACGAAATTTGTTTCGGAGGGTTCATAAACCAAAGCCCTTGCAGAAACGACGAAGTATCGTTCGGGGGGTTCGTAAACCAAATTGCTTAGCAAAAACGACGAAATTTGTTTCGGAGGGTTCATAAACCAAAGCAATTGCAGAAACGACTAAGTGTCGTTCGGGGGGTTCGTAAACCACATTGCTTAGCAAAAACGACGAAATTTGTTAAGGAGGGTTCATAAACCAAAGCCCTTGCAGAATCGACTAAGTATCGTTCGGGGGGTTCGTAAACCAAATTGCTTTGGAAAAACGACCGTTTGGATCGGAGGGTTCATAAACCAAAGCCCTTGCAGAAACGACTAAGTATCGTTCGGGGGGTTCGTAAACCAAATTGCTTAGCAAAGACGACGAAATTTGTTTCGGAGGGTTCATAAACCAAAGCCCTTGCAGAAACGACTAAGTATCGTTCGGGGGGTTCGTAAACCAAATTGCTTAGGAAAAACAACCGTTTGGTTCGGAGGGTTCGTAAACCAAAGCCCTTGCAGAAACGACGTAGTATCGTTCGGGGGGTTCGTAAACCAAATTGCTTACCAAAAACGACGAAATTTGTTTCGGAGGGTTCATAAACCAAAGCAATTGCAGAAACGACTGTGTCGTTCGGGGGGTTCGTAAACCAAATTGCTTAGCAAAAACGACGAAATTTGTTTCGGAGGGTTCATAAACCAAAGCAATTGCAGAAACGACTAAGTGTCGTTCGGGGGGTTCGTAAACCTCATTGCTTAGCAAAAACGACGAAATTTGTTAAGGAGGGTTCATAAACCAAAGCCCTTGCAGAATCGACTAAGTATCGTTCGGGGGGTTCGTAAACCAAATTGCTCAGCAAAAACGACGAAATTTGTTTCGGAGGGTTCATAAACCAAAGCAATTGCAGAAACGACTAAGTGTCGTTCGGGGGGTTCGTAAACCACATTGCTTAGCA
>JAYJKW010000216.1:42500-45000 GCA_035084275.1 Hydrolagus colliei | reverse complement strand
AGAGAGAGAGAGAGAGACTGAGAGAGGGGGAGAGAGAGAGAGAGATGGAAAGAGAGAGAGAAACTCACAGAGAGACTGAGAGAAAGAGAGAGAGAGAGAGACTGAGACAGGGAGACGACAGAGAGAGAGGGAGAGAGAGAGAGACAGAGCGAGAGAGAGAGAGAGAGAGACTGAGAGAGGGAGAGAGAGAGAGAGACTGAGACAGAGAGACGGAAAGAGAGACATAGAGAGAGGGAGACAGAGACCGTGACAGAGAGAGAGAAAGACAGAGAGTGTGACAGAGAGAGAGAGAGAGAGGCTGAGAGAGAGAGGGGGGGTGGTGAGAGAGAAAGAGACAGTGACAGAAAGAGAGAATGAGAGAGAGGGAGTGAGACAGAGAGACTGTGAGTGTGTGTGTGTGAGAGTGAGTGAGTGTGTGTGAGAGTGCGAGTGTGCGTGAGAGTGAGAGTGAGTGTGTGTGAGTGAGTGAGTGTGTGTCTGAGTGTGTGTGCTTGTCTGTGAGAGAGTGAGTGTGTGTGAGTATGTGTGAGAGTGAGTGTGTGAGAGTGTGTGAGTGAGTGTGAGAGTGTGTGTGTGTGAGAGTGAGTGTGTGAGAGTGAGTGTGTGTGTGTGAGTGTGTGAGTGATTGCGAGAGTGTGTGTGAGTGTGTGAGTGTGTGTGAGACTGAGTGTGTGCGACCAAACGACCAAGTTTGGTTGGGGGGTTTCATTAACCAAAGCGATTGCAGAAACGACTAAGTGTCGTTCGGTGGGTTCGTAAACCAAATTGCTTAGCAAAAACGACGAAGTTTGTTTCGGAGGGTTCATAAACCAAAGCCCTTGCAGGAACGACTAAGTATCGTTCGGGGGGTTCGTAAACCAAATTGCTAAGCAAAAATGACGAAATTTGTTTCGGAGGGTTCAGTAAACAAATCGATTGCAGAAACGCCTGACTGTCGTTCGGGGGGGTTCGTAAACCAAATTGCTTAGCAAAAACGACGAAATTTGTTAAGGAGGGTTCATAAACCAAAGCCCTTGCAGAAAGGACTAAGTATCGTTCGGGGGGTTCGTAAACCAAATTGCTTTGGAAAAACGACCGTTTGGTTCGGAGGGTTCATAAACCAAAGCCCTTGCAGAAACGACTAAGTATCGTTCGGGGGGTTCGTAAACCAAATTGCTTTGGAAAAACGACCGTTTGGATCGGAGGGTTCATAAACCAAAGCCCTTGCAGAAACGACTAAGTATCGTTCGGGGGGTTCGTAAACCAAATTGCTTAGCAAAAACGACGAAATTTGTTTCGGAGGGTTCATAAACCAAAGCCCTTGCAGAAACGACTAAGTATCGTTCGGGGGGTTCGTAAACCAAATTGCTTTGGAAAAACGACCGTTTGGATCGGAGGGTTCATAAACCAAAGCCCTTGCAGAAACGACTAAGTATCGTTCGGGGGGTTCGTAAACCAAATTGCTTAGCAAAAACGACGAAATTTGTTTCGGAGGGTTCATAAACCAAAGCCCTTGCAGAAACGACTAAGTATCGGTCGGGGGGTTCGTAAACCAAATTGCTTAGGAAAAACGACCGTTTGTTTCGGAGGGTTCATAAACCAAAGCAATTGCAGAAACGACTAAGTATCGTTCGGGGGGTTCGTAAACCAAATTGCTTTGGAAAAACGACCGTTTGGATCGGAGGGTTCATAAACCAAAGCGATTGCAGAAACGACTAAGTGTCGTTCGGTGGGTTCGTAAACCAAATTGCTTAGCAAAAACGACGAAGTTTGTTTCGGAGGGTTCATAAACCAAAGCCCTTGCAGGAACGACTAAGTATCGTTCGGGGGGTTCGTAAACCAAATTGCTAAGCAAAAATGACGACATTTGTTTCGGAGGGTTCATAAACCAAAGCAATTGCAGAAACGACTAAGTGTCGTTCGGGGGGTTCGTAAACCACATTGCTTAGCAAAAACGACGAAATTTGTTAAGGAGGGTTCATAAACCAAAGCCCTTGCAGAAAGGACTAAGTATCGTTCGGGGGGTTCGTAAACCAAATTGCTTTGGAAAAACGACCGTTTGGTTCGGAGGGTTCATAAACCAAAGCCCTTGCAGAAACGACTAAGTATCGTTCGGGGGGTTCGTAAACCAAATTGCTTTGGAAAAACGACCGTTTGGATCGGAGGGTTCATAAACCAAAGCCCTTGCAGAAACGACTAAGTATCGTTCGGGGGGTTCGTAAACCAAATTGCTTAGCAAAAACGACGAAATTTGTTTCGGAGGGTTCATAAACCAAAGCCCTTGCAGAAACGACTAATTATCGGTCGGGGGGTTCGTAAACCAAATTGCTTAGGAAAAACGACCGTTTGGTTCGGAGGGTTCATAAACCAAAGCAATTGCAGAAACGACTAAGTGTCGTTCGGGGGGTTCGTAAACCACATTGCTTAGCAAAAACGACGAAATTTGTTAAGGAGGGTTCATAAACCAAAGCCCTTGCAGAAAGGACTAAGTATCGTTCGGGGGGTTCGTAAACCAAATTGC
>JAYJKW010000216.1:20000-25000 GCA_035084275.1 Hydrolagus colliei | reverse complement strand
TCGGGGGGTTCGTAAACCAAATTGCTTTGGAAAAACGACCGTTTGGTTCGGAGGGTTCATAAACCAAAGCCCTTGCAGAAACGACTAAGTATCGTTCGGGGGGTTCGTAAACCAAATTGCTTTGGAAAAACGACCGTTTGGATCGGAGGGTTCATAAACCAAAGCCCTTGCAGAAACGACTAAGTATCGTTCGGGGGGTTGGTAAACCAAATTGCTTAGCAAAAACGACGAAATTTGTTTCGGAGGGTTCATAAACCAAAGCCCTTGCAGAAACGACTAAGTATCGGTCGGGGGGTTCGTAAACCACATTGCTTAGGAAAAACGACCGTTTGGTTCGGAGGGTTCATAAACCAAAGCCCTTGCAGAAACGACTAAGTATCGTTCGGGGGGTTCGTAAACCAAATTGCTTAGCAAAAACGACGAAATTTGTTTCGGAGGGTTCATAAACCAAAGCCCTTGCAGAAACGACTAAGTATCGGTCGGGGGGTTCGTAAACCAAATTGCTTAGGAAAAACGACCGTTTGGTTCGGAGGGTTCATAAACCAAAGCAATTGCAGAAACGACTAAGTGTCGTTCGGGGGGTTCGTAAACCACATTGCTTAGGAAAAACGACCGTTTGGTTCGGAGGGTTCATAAACCAAAGCAATTGCAGAAACGACTAAGTGTCGTTCGGGGGGTTCGTAAACCACATTGCTTAGCAAAAACGACGAAATTTGTTTCGGAGGGTTCATAAACCAAAGCCCTTGCAGAAACGACTAAGTATCGGTCGGGGGGTTCGTAAACCAAATTGCTTAGGAAAAACGACCGTTTGGTTCGGAGGGTTCATAAACCAAAGCAATTGCAGAAACGACTAAGTGTCGTTCGGGGGGTTCGTAAACCACATTGCTTAGCAAAAACGACGAAATTTGTTAAGGAGGGTTCATAAACCAAAGCCCTTGCAGAAAGGACTAAGTATCGTTCGGGGGGTTCGTAAACCAAATTGCTTTGGAAAAACGACCGTTTGGTTCGGAGGGTTCGTAAACCAAAGCCCTTGCAGAAACGACTAAGTATCGTTCGGGGGGTTCGTAAACCAAATTGCTTTGGAAAAACGACCGTTTGGATCGGAGGGTTCATAAACCAAAGCCCTTGCAGAAACGACTAAGTATCGTTCGGGGGGTTCGTAAACCAAATTGCTTAGCAAAAACGACGAAATTTGTTTCGGAGGGTTCATAAACCAAAGCCCTTGCAGAAACGACTAAGTATCGGTCGGGGGGTTCGTAAACCAAATTGCTTAGGAAAAACGACCGTTTGGTTCGGAGGGTTCATAAACCAAAGCAATTGCAGAAACGACTAAGTGTCGTTCGGGGGGTTCGTAAACCACATTGCTTAGCAAAAACGACGAAATTTGTTAAGGAGGGTTCATAAACCAAAGCCCTTGCAGAAAGGACTAAGTATCGTTCGGGGGGTTCGTAAACCAAATTGCTTTGGAAAAACGACCGTTTGGTTCGGAGGGTTCATAAACCAAAGCCCTTGCAGAAACGACTAAGTATCGTTCGGGGGGTTCGTAAACCAAATTGCTTTGGAAAAACGACCGTTTGGATCGGAGGGTTCATAAACCAAAGCCCTTGCAGAAACGACTAAGTATCGTTCGGGGGGTTCGTAAACCAAATTGCTTAGCAAAAACGACGAAATTTGTTTCGGAGGGTTCATAAACCAAAGCCCTTGCAGAAACGACTAAGTATCGGTCGGGGGGTTCGTAAACCAAATTGCTTAGGAAAAACGACCGTTTGGTTCGGAGGGTTCATAAACCAAAGCAATTGCAGAAACGACTAAGTGTCGTTCGGGGGGTTCGTAAACCACATTGCTTAGGAAAAACGACCGTTTGGTTCGGAGGGTTCATAAACCAAAGCAATTGCAGAAACGACTAAGTGTCGTTCGGGGGGTTCGTAAACCACATTGCTTAGCAAAAACGACGAAATTTGTTTCGGAGGGTTCATAAACCAAAGCCCTTGCAGAAACGACTAAGTATCGGTCGGGGGGTTCGTAAACCAAATTGCTTAGGAAAAACGACCGTTTGGTTCGGAGGGTTCATAAACCAAAGCAATTGCAGAAACGACTAAGTGTCGTTCGGGGGGTTCGTAAACCACATTGCTTAGCAAAAACGACGAAATTTGTTAAGGAGGGTTCATAAACCAAAGCCCTTGCAGAAAGGACTAAGTATCGTTCGGGGGGTTCGTAAACCAAATTGCTTTGGAAAAACGACCGTTTGGTTCGGAGGGTTCATAAACCAAAGCCCTTGCAGAAACGACTAAGTATCGTTCGGGGGGTTCGTAAACCAAATTGCTTTGGAAAAACGACCGTTTGGATCGGAGGGTTCATAAACCAAAGCCCTTGCAGAAACGACTAAGTATCGTTCGGGGGGTTCGTAAACCAAATTGCTTAGCAAAAACGACGAAATTTGTTTCGGAGGGTTCATAAACCAAAGCCCTTGCAGAAACGACTAAGTATCGGTCGGGGGGTTCGTAAACCAAATTGCTTAGGAAAAACGACCGTTTGGTTCGGAGGGTTCATAAACCAAAGCAATTGCAGAAACGACTAAGTGTCGTTCGGGGGGTTCGTAAACCACATTGCTTAGCAAAAACGACGAAATTTGTTAAGGAGGGTTCATAAACCAAAGCCCTTGCAGAAAGGACTAAGTATCGTTCGGGGGGTTCGTAAACCAAATTGCTTTGGAAAAACGACCGTTTGGTTCGGAGGGTTCATAAACCAAAGCCCTTGCAGAAACGACTAAGTATCGTTCGGGGGGTTCGTAAACCAAATTGCTTTGGAAAAACGACCGTTTGGATCGGAGGGTTCATAAACCAAAGCCCTTGCAGAAACGACTAAGTATCGTTCGGGGGGTTCGTAAACCAAATTGCTTAGCAAAAACGACGAAATTTGTTTCGGAGGGTTCATAAACCAAAGCCCTTGCAGAAACGACTAAGTATCGGTCGGGGGGTTCGTAAACCACATTGCTTAGGAAAAACGACCGTTTGGTTCGGAGGGTTCATAAACCAAAGCAATTGCAGAAACGACTAAGTGTCGTTCGGGGGGTTCGTAAACCACATTGCTTAGGAAAAACGACCGTTTGGTTCGGAGGGTTCATAAACCAAAGCGATTGCAGAAACGACTAAGTGTCGTTCGGTGGGTTCGTAAACCAAATTGCTTAGCAAAAACGACGAAGTTTGTTTCGGAGGGTTCATAAACCAAAGCCCTTGCAGGAACGACTAAGTATCGTTCGGGGGGTTCGTAAACCAAATTGCTAAGCAAAAATGACGAAATTTGTTTCGGAGGGTTCAGTAAACAAATCGATTGCAGAAACGCCTGACTGTCGTTCGGGGGGGTTCGTAAACCAAATTGCTTAGCAAAAACGACGAAATTTGTTAAGGAGGGTTCATAAACCAAAGCCCTTGCAGAAAGGACTAAGTATCGTTCGGGGGGTTCGTAAACCAAATTGCTTTGGAAAAACGACCGTTTGGTTCGGAGGGTTCATAAACCAAAGCCCTTGCAGAAACGACTAAGTATCGTTCGGGGGGTTCGTAAACCAAATTGCTTTGGAAAAACGACCGTTTGGATCGGAGGGTTCATAAACCAAAGCCCTTGCAGAAACGACTAAGTATCGTTCGGGGGGTTCGTAAACCAAATTGCTTAGCAAAAACGACGAAATTTGTTTCGGAGGGTTCATAAACCAAAGCCCTTGCAGAAACGACTAAGTATCGGTCGGGGGGTTCGTAAACCAAATTGCTTAGGAAAAACGACCGTTTGGTTCGGAGGGTTCATAAACCAAAGCAATTGCAGAAACGACTAAGTGTCGTTCGGGGGGTTCGTAAACCACATTGCTTAGGAAAAACGACCGTTTGGTTCGGAGGGTTCATAAACCAAAGCAATTGCAGAAACGACTAAGTGTCGTTCGGGGGGTTCGTAAACCACATTGCTTAGCAAAAACGACGAAATTTGTTTCGGAGGGTTCATAAACCAAAGCCCTTGCAGAAACGACTAAGTATCGGTCGGGGGGTTCGTAAACCAAATTGCTTAGGAAAAACGACCGTTTGGTTCGGAGGGTTCATAAACCAAAGCAATTGCAGAAACGACTAAGTGTCGTTCGGGGGGTTCGTAAACCACATTGCTTAGCAAAAACGACGAAATTTGTTAAGGAGGGTTCATAAACCAAAGCCCTTGCAGAAAGGACTAAGTATCGTTCGGGGGGTTCGTAAACCAAATTGCTTTGGAAAAACGACCGTTTGGTTCGGAGGGTTCGTAAACCAAAGCCCTTGCAGAAACGACTAAGTATCGTTCGGGGGGTTCGTAAACCAAATTGCTTTGGAAAAACGACCGTTTGGATCGGAGGGTTCATAAACCAAAGCCCTTGCAGAAACGACTAAGTATCGTTCGGGGGGTTCGTAAACCAAATTGCTTAGCAAAAACGACGAAATTTGTTTCGGAGGGTTCATAAACCAAAGCCCTTGCAGAAACGACTAAGTATCGGTCGGGGGGTTCGTAAACCACATTGCTTAGGAAAAACGACCGTTTGGTTCGGAGGGTTCATAAACCAAAGCAATTGCAGAAACGACTAAGTGTCGTTCGGGGGGTTCGTAAACCACATTGCTTAGGAAAAACGACCGTTTGGTTCGGAGGGTTCATAAACCAAAGCGATTGCAGAAACGACTAAGTGTCGTTCGGTGGGTTCGTAAACCAAATTGCTTAGCAAAAACGACGAAGTTTGTTTCGGAGGGTTCATAAACCAAAGCCCTTGCAGGAACGACTAAGTATCGTTCGGGGGGTTCGTAAACCAAATTGCTAAGCAAAAATGACGAAATTTGTTTCGGAGGGTTCAGTAAACAAATCGATTGCAGAAACGCCTGACTGTCGTTCGGGGGGGTTCGTAAACCAAATTGCTTAGCAAAAACGACGAAATTTGTTAAGGAGGGTTCATAAACCAAAGCCCTTGCAGAAAGGACTAAGTATCGTTCGGGGGGTTCGTA
>JAYJKW010000216.1:5000-10000 GCA_035084275.1 Hydrolagus colliei | reverse complement strand
AATTACCCCGACACGTCGCAAGACCACCGTCGGGAAAAGGGTCACATCACCCTCCATTGGGAAAAAACACCCTGCACACGCAAGCCGCTTGCTACCCGAGCACGGTTCAAGCCTGCAAAGTCGATCCCTTAGGAGCTCCGCAAGCAGCTACTGTTTCACACTCTGGACCACCTCCCTGGAAAGGGTCACCAAGAAAGAAAGCGGGAAATCCGCTCACCAAAGCCGAAATTAGCAAGCAATCAACGGCCGGAAACTCCAAATCCGATCCGATGGTGACTACGGAAATAATAAAGAACGGTTAAAACAACGAAACGACCATCGGCAAACGTACCGGGAGGTGCTCCCGTTCACGGCAAACCAAACCATTGGTTCTACCGTGTTTTCAGAACCGAAGCGTTTCACCGGGAAAATCCGGATAGCATGCCGAGAAATGAGCCTCGGAATCGAACACCAGGCCAACATTACCCGCTGTATTCAAACTTTCATATCTCGAGGCCACAATGTGGTAGCCACCCGGCGAAAAGGGCAGCGGGCTCGACAGACCATCGGGCACACCACGGCAGCAGCACATTTGCCGTTTCTGGCAAAGTGTCCTTCGGGGGGTTCGTAAACCAGATGGCTTAGAAAAAACGACCAAGTTTGGTTAGGAGGGTTCATTAACCAAACCGATTGCAGAAACGACTAAGTGTCGTTCGGGGGGTTCGTAAACCAAATTGCTTAGCAAAAACGACCAAGTTTGGTTGGGAGGGTTCATTAACCAAAACGATTGCAGAAACGACTAAGTGTCGTTCGGGGGGTTCGTAAACCAAATTGCTGAGCAAAAACGACCAAGTTTGCTTCGGTGGGTTCATTAACCAAACCGATTGCAGAAACGACGAAGTGTCGTTCGGGGGGGTTCGTAAACCAAATTGCTGAGCAAAAACGACCAAGTTTGCTTCGGTGGGTTCATTAACCAAACCGATTGCAGAAACGACGAAGTGTCGTTCGGGGGGTTCGTAAACCAAATTGCTTAGCAAAAACGACGAAATATGTTTCGGAGGGTTCATAAACCAAAGCCCTTGAAGAATCGACTAAGTGTCGTTCGGGGGGTTCGTAAACCAAATTGTTTAGCAAAAACGACGAAATTTGTTTCGGAGGGTTCATAAACCAAAGCAATTGCAGAAACGACTAAGTGTCGTTCGTGGGGTTCGTAAACCACATTGCTGAGCAAAAACGACGAAATTTGTTAAGGAGGGTTCATAAACCAAAGCCCTTGCAGAATCGACTAAGTATCGTTCGGGGGGTTCGTAAACCAAATTGCTCAGCAAAAACGACGAAATTTGTTTCGGAGGGTTCATAAACCAAAGCCCTTGCAGAAACGACTAAGTATCGTTCGGGGGGTTCGTAAACCAAATTGCTTTGGAAAAACGACCGTTTGGATCGGAGGGTTCATAAACCAAAGCCCTTGCAGAAACGACTAAGTATCGTTCGGGGGGTTCGTAAACCAAATTTCTTAGGAAAAACAACCGTTTGGTTCGGAGGGTTCATAAACCAAAGCCCTTGCAGAAACGACGTAGTATCGTTCGGGGGGTTCGTATACCAAATTGCTTAGCAAAAACGACGAAATTTGTTTCGGAGGGTTCATAAACCAAAGCAATTGCAGAAACGACTGTGTCGTTCGGGGGGTTCGTAAACCAAATTGCTTAGCAAAAACGACGAAATTTGTTAAGGAGGGTTCATAAACCAAAGCCCTTGCAGAAACGACTAAGTATCGTTCGGGGGGTTCGTAAACCAAATTGCTTTGGAAAAACGACCGTTTGGTTCGGAGGGTTCATAAACCAAAGCCCTTGCAGAAACGACTAAGTATCGTTTGGGGGGTTCGTAAACCAAATTGCTTAGCAAAAACGACGAAATATGGATCGGAGGGTTCATAAACCAACGCCCTTGCAGAAACGACTAAGTATCGTTCGGGGGGTTCGTAAACCACATTGCTTAGCAAAAACGACGAAATTTGTTAAGGAGGGTTCATAAACCAAAGCCCTTGCAGAATCGACTAAGTATCGTTCGGGGGGTTCGTAAACCAAATTGCTCAGCAAAAACGACGAAATTTGTTTCGGAGGGTTCATAAACCAAAGCCCTTGCAGAAACGACGAAGTATCGTTCGGGGGGTTCGTAAACCAAATTGCTTAGCAAAAACGACGAAATTTGTTTCGGAGGGTTCATAAACCAAAGCAATTGCAGAAACGACTAAGTGTCGTTCGGGGGGTTCGTAAACCACATTGCTTAGCAAAAACGACGAAATTTGTTAAGGAGGGTTCATAAACCAAAGCCCTTGCAGAATCGACTAAGTATCGTTCGGGGGGTTCGAAAACCAAATTGCTTTGGAAAAACGACCGTTTGGATCGGAGGGTTCATAAACCAAAGCCCTTGCAGAAACGACTAAGTATCGTTCGGGGGGTTCGTAAACCAAATTGCTTAGCAAAGACGACGAAATTTGTTTCGGAGGGTTCATAAACCAAAGCCCTTGCAGAAACGACTAAGTATCGTTCGGGGGGTTCGTAAACCAAATTGCTTAGGAAAAACAACCGTTTGGTTCGGAGGGTTCGTAAACCAAAGCCCTTGCAGAAACGACGTAGTATCGTTCGGGGGGTTCGTAAACCAAATTGCTTACCAAAAACGACGAAATTTGTTTCGGAGGGTTCATAAACCAAAGCAATTGCAGAAACGACTGTGTCGTTCGGGGGGTTCGTAAACCAAATTGCTTAGCAAAAACGACGAAATTTGTTTCGGAGGGTTCATAAACCAAAGCAATTGCAGAAACGACTAAGTGTCGTTCGGGGGGTTCGTAAACCTCATTGCTTAGCAAAAACGACGAAATTTGTTAAGGAGGGTTCATAAACCAAAGCCCTTGCAGAATCGACTAAGTATCGTTCGGGGGGTTCGTAAACCAAATTGCTCAGCAAAAACGACGAAATTTGTTTCGGAGGGTTCATAAACCAAAGCAATTGCAGAAACGACTAAGTGTCGTTCGGGGGGTTCGTAAACCACATTGCTTAGCAAAAACGACGAAATTTGGTAAGGAGGGTTCATAAACCAAAGCCCTTGCAGAATCGACTAAGTATCGTTCGGGGGGTTCGTAAACCAAATTGCTCAGCAAAAACGACGAAATTTGTTTCGAAGGGTTCATAAACCAAAGCCCTTGCAGAAACGACTAAGTATCGTTCGGGGGGTTCGTAAACCAAATTGCTTTGGAAAAACGACCGTTTGGATCGGAGGGTTCATAAACCAAAGCCCTTGCAGAAACGACTAAGTATCGTTCGGGGGATTCGTAAACCAAATTGCTTAGCAAAGACGACGAAATTTGTTTCGGAGGGTTCATAAACCAAAGCCCTTGCAGAAACGACTAAGTATCGTTCGGGGGGTTCGTAAACCAAATTGCTTAGGAAAAACAACCGTTTGGTTCGGAGGGTTCGTAAACCAAAGCCCTTGCAGAAACGACGTAGTATCGTTCGGGGGGTTCGTAAACCAAATTGCTGAGCAAAAACGACCAAGTTTGCTTCGGTGGGTTCATTAACCAAACCGATTGCAGAAACGACGAAGTGTCGTTCGGGGGGTTCGTAAACCAAATTGCTTAGCAAAAACGACGAAATATGTTTCGGAGGGTTCATAAACCAAAGCCCTTGAAGAATCGACTAAGTGTCGTTCGGGGGGTTCGTAAACCAAATTGTTTAGCAAAAACGACGAAATTTGTTTCGGAGGGTTCATAAACCAAAGCAATTGCAGAAACGACTAAGTGTCGTTCGTGGGGTTCGTAAACCACATTGCTGAGCAAAAACGACGAAATTTGTTAAGGAGGGTTCATAAACCAAAGCCCTTGCAGAATCGACTAAGTATCGTTCGGGGGGTTCGTAAACCAAATTGCTCAGCAAAAACGACGAAATTTGTTTCGGAGGGTTCATAAACCAAAGCCCTTGCAGAAACGACTAAGTATCGTTCGGGGGGTTCGTAAACCAAATTGCTTTGGAAAAACGACCGTTTGGATCGGAGGGTTCATAAACCAAAGCCCTTGCAGAAACGACTAAGTATCGTTCGGGGGGTTCGTAAACCAAATTGCTTAGCAAAAACGACGAAATTTGTTTCGGAGGGTTCATAAACCAAAGCCCTTGCAGAAACGACTAAGTATCGTTCGGGGGGTTCGTAAACCAAATTTCTTAGGAAAAACAACCGTTTGGTTCGGAGGGTTCATAAACCAAAGCCCTTGCAGAAACGACGTAGTATCGTTCGGGGGGTTCGTATACCAAATTGCTTAGCAAAAACGACGAAATTTGTTTCGGAGGGTTCATAAACCAAAGCAATTGCAGAAACGACTGTGTCGTTCGGGGGGTTCGTAAACCAAATTGCTTAGCAAAAACGACGAAATTTGTTAAGGAGGGTTCATAAACCAAAGCCCTTGCAGAAACGACTAAGTATCGTTCGGGGGGTTCGTAAACCAAATTGCTTTGGAAAAACGACCGTTTGGTTCGGAGGGTTCATAAACCAAAGCCCTTGCAGAAACGACTAAGTATCGTTTGGGGGGTTCGTAAACCAAATTGCTTAGCAAAAACGACGAAATATGGATCGGAGGGTTCATAAACCAACGCCCTTGCAGAAACGACTAAGTATCGTTCGGGGGGTTCGTAAACCACATTGCTTAGCAAAAACGACGAAATTTGTTAAGGAGGGTTCATAAACCAAAGCCCTTGCAGAATCGACTAAGTATCGTTCGGGGGGTTCGTAAACCAAATTGCTCAGCAAAAACGACGAAATTTGTTTCGGAGGGTTCATAAACCAAAGCAATTGCAGAAACGACTAAGTGTCGTTCGGGGGGTTCGTAAACCACATTGCTTAGCAAAAACGACGAAATTTGTTAAGGAGGGTTCATAAACCAAAGCCCTTGCAGAATCGACTAAGTATCGTTCGGGGGGTTCGTAAACCAAATTGCTCAGCAAAAACGACGAAATTTGTTTCGGAGGGTTCATAAA
>JAYJKW010000226.1:0-148355 GCA_035084275.1 Hydrolagus colliei | reverse complement strand
CGACTGTAGGTGTGCGCGTAGGGCTTGAGGTGGGCGATTATGGCTGTAGGTGGGCGCTCAGGGCTGTTAGTGGGCGATTAGGGCTGTAGGTGGGCGCTTAGGGCTGTCGGCGGGCGCTTAGGTCTGTAGGTGGGCGATGAGGGCTGTAGGTGTGCGCTCAGGGCTGTAGCTGTGCGCTCAGGGCTGTAGGTGTGCGCTGAGGGCTTTAGGTGGGCGATTAGCGCCTTAGGTGGGCGCTTAGGGCTGTAGGTGGGCGCTCAGGGCTGTAGTTGGGCGCTGAGTGCTGTAGGTGGGCACTTAGGGCTGTAGGTGGGCGCTGAGGGATGTAGGTGAGCGCTTAGGGCTTTAGGTGGGCGCTTAGGGCTGTAGGTGGGCGCTGAGGGCTGTTGGTGGGCGATTAGGGCTCTACGTTGGCGCTTAGGGTTGTCGGCTGGCGCTTAGTGCGGTGGGTGGGCGCTTAGGGCTTTAGGTGGGCGACTAGGGCTGTAGATGGGCGCTTAGGGCTGTACGTGGTCGTTTCGTGCTGTAGCTGGGTGCTTAGGGCTGTAGGTGGGCGCGTAGGGCTGTAGGTGGGCGCTCAGGGCTGTAGGTGGGCGTTCAGGGCTGTTGGTGGGCGATTTGGGCTGTAGGTAGGCGCTCAGTGCTCTAGGAAGCGCTGTGGGCTACAGGTGGGCGCTTAGGGCTGTAGTTGGTCGCTCAGTGCTTTAGATGGGCGTTTAGGGCTGTAGGTGGGCGCGTAGGGCTTTAGCTGGTCGCTTAGGAATGTCGTTGGTCGCTCAGGGCTGTTGGTGGGCAATGAGGGCTGTAGGTGGGCGTTTAGGGCTGTCGGCTGGCGGTTAGTGCTGTAGATGAGCGCTTAGGGCTGTTGGTGGGCGCTTACGGCTGTAGGGTGGCGCTTAGGGCGGTAGGTGGGCGATTAAGGCTGTAGGAGGGCGCTTAGGGATGTAGGTGGTCGCTCAGTGCTGTAGGTGGGCGATTAGGTCTGTTGGTGGGCGCTTACGGCTGTAGGTGCGCCCTCAGGCTGGAGGTGAGCGCTCAGGGCTGTAGTTGGGCGTGTAGTGCTGCAGTTGGGCGATGAGGGCTGTAGGTGTGCGCTCAGGGCTGTAGGTGTGCGCTCGGGGCTGTAGGTGTGCGCTGAGGGCTTTAGGTGGGCGATTAGCGCCTTAGGTGGGCGCTTAGGGCTGTAGGTGGGCGCTCAGGGCTGTAGGTGGGCGCTGAGAGCTGTAGTTGGGCACTTAGGGCTGTAGGCGGGCACTTATGGCTGTAGCTGGGCGCTGAGGGATGTAGGTGGGCGCTTATGGCTTTAGGTGGGCGCTTAGGGCTGTAGGTGGGCGCTGAGGGCTGTAGGTGGGCACTTAGGACTGTAGGTGGGCGCTGAGGAATGTACGTGGGCGCTTAGGGCTTTAGGTGGGCGCTGAGGGCTGTATGTGGGCGCTGAGGGCTGTGGTTGGGCTCTCACGACTGTAGGTGTGCGCGTAGGGCTTGAGGTGGGCGATTATGGCTGTAGGTGGGCGCTCAGGGCTGTTAGTGGGCGATTAGGGCTGTAGGTGGGCGCTTAGGGCTGTCGGCGGGCGCTTAGGTCTGTAGGTGGGCGATGAGGGCTGTAGGTGTGCGCTCAGGGCTGTAGCTGTGCGCTCAGGGCTGTAGGTGTGCGCTGAGGGCTTTAGGTGGGCGATTAGCGCCTTAGGTGGGCGCTTAGGGCTGTAGGTGGGCGCTCAGGGCTGTAGTTGGGCGCTGAGTGCTGTAGGTGGGCACGTAGGGCTGTAGGTGGGCGCTGAGGGATGTAGGTGAGCGCTTAGGGCTTTAGGTGGGCGCTTAGGGCTGTAGGTGGGCGCTGAGGGCTGTAGGTGGGCACTTAGGACTGTAGGTGGGCGCTGAGGGATGTAGGTGGGCGCTTAGGGCTTTAGGTGGGCGCTGAGGGCTGTAGGTGGGCACTGAGGGATGTGGTTGGGATCTCACGACTGTAGGTGGGCGCGTAGGTCTTGAGGTGGGCGATTATGGCTGTAGGTGGGCGCTCAGGGCTGTTGGTGGGCGATTAGGGCTGTAGGTGGGCGCTTAGGGCTGTCGGCGGGCGCTTAGGTCTGTAGGTGGGCGCTTAGGGCTGTAGGTGGGCGCTTAGGTCTGTAGGTAATCACTTAGGGATGTAGGTGGGCGCTCGGGGCTGTTGTTGGGCGATTAGGGCTGTAGACGGGCGCTGCGGGCTGTAGGTGGGTGCTCAGGGCTGTAGGTGTGCGCGCAGGGCTATAGGTGGGCGCTGAGGGCTGCCGGTGGGCGCTTAGGGCTGTAGTTGGGCGCATAGGGCTCTGGTGGGCGCTAAGGGCTGTATGTGGGCGCGTAGGGATGTAGGTGGGCGCTTAGGGCTGTCGGCTGGCGGTTAGTTCTGTAGATGGGCGCTTGGGGCTGTTGGTGGGCGCTTACGGCTGTAGGTTGGCGCTTAGGGCGGTAGGTGGGCGATTAGGGCTGTAGGAGGGCGCTTAGGGATATAGGTGGTCGCTCAGTGCTTTAGATGGGCGCTTAGGGATGTAGGTGGGCGGTAAGGGCTGTAGGTGGGCGCTTAGGGCTGGAGGTGGGCGCTTAGGGCTGCAGGTGGGCGCTCAGGGCTGTTGGTGGGCGATTAATTCTGTAGGTGGGCGCTTACGGCTGTATGTGCACCCTCAGTGCTGGAGGTGGGCGCTCAGGGCTGTAGGTGGGCGCTTAGGGCTGTAGGTGGGCGCGTAGGGCTGCAGGTGGGCGATGAGGGCTGCAGGTGTGCGCTCAGGGATGTAGGTGTGCGCTCGGGGCCGTAGGTGGGCGCTGAGGGCTGCCGGTGGGCGCTTAGGGCTGTAGGTGGGCGCGTAGGGCTGTAGATGGGCGCTAAGGGCTGTATGTGGGCGCGTAGGGCTGTAGTTGGGCGCATAGGGCTGTAGGTGGGCACTTAGGGCTTTAAGCGGTCGCTTAGGGATATAGGTGGGCGCTCAGGTCTGTTGGTGGGCGATTACGGCTGTAGGTGGGCGCTTAGGGCTGCCGGCGGGAGCTTAGTGCTGTAAATGGGCGCTTAGGGCTGTAGGTGGGCGCTTACGCCTGTAGTTTGGCGCTTAGAGTGGTAGCTGGGCGCTCAGGAATGTAGTTGGGCGCGTAGCGCTGTAGTTGGGCGTTTAGGGCTGTAGTTGGGCGTTTAGGGCTGTAGGTGGGCGCTAAGAGCTGTAGGCGGGCGCTTAGGGCTGTATGTGGGCGCTTAGGGCTCTAGATGGGCGCTAAGAGCTGTGGGTGGGCGCTTAGGGCTGTAAGTGGGCGCTTAGGCCTGTAGGTGGGTTCTTAGGGCTTTATGTGGTCGCTTAGGGATGTAGGTGGGCGCTCAGGGCTGTTGGTGGGCGATTAGGGCTGTACGTGGGCGCTTAGGGCTGTCGGCTGGCGCTTAGTGCGGTGGGTGAGCGCTTAGGGCTGTAGGTGGGCGACTAGGGCTGTAGATGGGCGCTCAGCGCTGTGGGTGGGCGGTTAGGGCTGTACGTGGTCGTTTCGTGCTGTAGCTGGGTGCTTAGGGCTGTAGGTGGGCGCGTAGGGCTGTAGGTGGGCGCTCAGGGCTATCGGTGGGCGATCAGGGCTGTAGGTAGGCGCTCAGTGCTCTAGGAAGCGCTGTGGGCTACAGGTGGGCGCTTAGGGCTGTAGTTGGTCGCTCTGTGCTTTAGATGGGCGTTTAGGGCTGTAGGTGGGCGCGTAGGGCTTTAGGTGTTCGCTTAGGAATGTCGTTGGTCGCTCAGGGCTGTTGGTGGGCAATGAAGGCTGTAGGTGGGCGTTTAGGGCTGTCGGCTGGCGGTTAGTGCTGTAGATGGGCGCTTAGGTCTGTTGGTGGGCGCATACGGCTGTAGGTTGGCGCTTAGGGCGGTAGGTGGGCGATTAGGGCTGTCGGTGGGCGCTTAGGGCTGGAGGTGGGCGCTTAGGGCTGTAGGTGGGCGCTTAGTGCTGTAGGTGGGCGATTAGGTCTGTAGGTGGGCGCTTACGGCTGTAGGTGCGCCCTCAGGCTGGAGGTGAGCGCTCAGGGCTGTAGGTGGGCGCTCAGGGCTGTAGGTATGCGCTGAGGGCTTTAGGTGGGCGATTAGCGCCTTAGGTGGGCGCTTAGGGCTGTAGTTGTGCGCTCAGGGCTGTAGGTGGGCGCTGAGTGCTGTAGGTGGGCACTTAGGGCTGTAGGTGGGCACTTATGGCTGTAGCTGGGCGCTGAGGGATGTAGGTGGGCGCTTATGGCTTTACGTGGGCGCTTAGGGCTGTAGGTGGGCGCTGAGGGCTGTAGGTGGGCACTTAGGACTGTAGGTGGGCGCTGAGGGATGTAGGTGGGCGCTTAGGGCTTTAGGTGGGCGCTGAGGGCTGTAGGTGGGCGCTGACGGCTGTGGTTGGGCTCTCACGACTGTAGGTGTGCGCGTAGGGCTTGAGGTGGGCGATTATGGCTGTAGATGGGCGCTCAGGTCTGTTGGTGGGCGATTAGGGCTGTAGGTGGGCGCTTAGGGCTGTCGGCGGGCGCTTAGGTCTGTAGGTGGGCGATGAGGGCTGTAGGTATGCGCTCAGGGCTGTAGCTGTGCGCTCAGGGCTGTAGGTGTGCGCTGAGGGCTTTAGGTGGGCGATTAGCGCCTTAGGTGGGCGCTTAGGGCTGTAGGTGGGCGCTCAGGGCTTTAGGTGGGCGCTGAGTGCTGTAGGTGGGCACTTAGGGCTGTAGGTGGGCACTTAGGGCTGTAGGTGGGCGCTGAGGGATGTAGGTGAGCGCTTAGGGCTTTAGGTGGGCGCTTAGGGCTGTAGGTGGGCGCTGAGGGCTGTAGGTGGGCACTTAGGACTGTAGGTGGGCGCTGAGGGATGTAGGTGGGCGCTTAGGGATGTAGGTGGGCGCTGAGGGCTGTAGGTGGGCGCTGAGGGCTGTGGTTGGGCTCTCACGACTGTAGGTGGGCGCGTAGGGCTTGAGGTGGGCGATTATGGCTGTAGGTGGGCGCTCAGGTCTGTTGGTGGGCGATTAGGGCTGTAGGTGGGCGCTTAGGGCTGTCGGCGGGCGCTTAGGTCTGTAGGTGGGCGCTTAGGGCTGTAGGTGGGCGCTTAGGTCTGTAGGTGGTCACTTAGGGATGCAGGTGGGCGCTCGGGGCTGTTGTTGGGCGATTAGGGTTGTAGACGGGCGCTTCGGGCTGTAGGTGGGTGCTCAGGGCTGTAGGTGTGCGCGCAGGGTATAGGTGGGCGCTGAGGGCTGCCGGTGGGCGCTTAGGGCTGTAGGTGGGCGCATAGGGCTCTGGTGGGCGCTAAGGGCTGTATGTGGGCGCGTAGGGCTGTAGGTGGGCGCTTAGGGCTGTCGGCTGGCGGTTAGTTCTGTAGATGGGCGCTTGGGGCTGTTGGTGGGCGCTTACGGCTGTAGGTTTGCGCTTAGGGCGGTAGGTGGGCGATTATTGCTGTAGGAGGGCGCTTAGGGATATAGGTGGTCGCTCAGTGCTTTAGATGGGCGCTTAGGGCTGTAGGTGGGCGGTAAGGGCTGTAGGTGGGCGCTTAGGGCTGGAGGTGGGCGCTTAGGGCTGCAGGTGGGCGCTCAGGGCTGTTGGTGGGCGATTAGTTCTGTAGGTGGGCGCTTACGGCTGTATGTGAGCCCTCAGGGCTGGAGGTGGGCGCTGAGGGATGTAGGTGAGCGCTTAGGGCTTTAGGTGGGCGCTTAGGGCTGTAGGTGGGCGCTGAGGGCTGTAGTTGGGCACTTAGGACTGTAGGTGGGCGCTGAGGGATGTAGGTGGGCGCTTAGGGCTTTAGGTGGGCGCTGAGGGCTGTAGGTGGGCGCTGAGGGCTGTGGTTGGGCTCTCACGACTGTAGGTGGGCGCGTAGGGCTTGAGGTGGGCGATTGTGGCTGTAGGTGGGCGCTCAGGGCTGTTGGTGGGCGATTAGGGCTGTAGGTGGGCGCTTAGGGCTGTCGGCGGGCGCTTAGGTCTGTAGGTGGGCGCTTAGGGCTGTAGGTGGGCGCTTAGGTCTGTAGGTGGTCACTTAGGGATGCAGGTGGGCGCTCGGGGCTGTTGTTGGGCGATTAGGGCTGTAGACGGGCGCTTCGGGCTGTAGGTGGGTGCTCAGGGCTGTAGGTGTGCGCGCAGGGTATAGGTGCGCGCTGAGGGCTGCCGGTGGGCGCTTAGGGCTGTAGGTGGGCGCATAGGGCTCTGGTGGGCGCTAAGGGCTGTATGTGGGCGCGTAGGGCTGTAGGTGGGCGCTTAGGCCTGTCGGCTGGCGGTTAGTTCTGTAGATGGGCGCTTGGGGCTGTTGGTGGGCGCTTACGGCTGTAGGTTGGCGCTTAGGGCGGTAGGTGGGCGATTATTGCTGTAGGAGGGCGCTTAGGGATATAGGTGGTCGCTCAGTGCTTTAGATGGGCTCTTAGGGCTGTAGGTGGGCGGTACGGGCTGTAGGTGGGCGCTTAGGGCTGGAGGTGGGCGCTTAGGGCTGCAGGTGGGCGCTCAGGGCTGTTGGTGGGCGATTAGTTCTGTAGGTGGGCGCTTACGGCTGTATGTGCGCCCTCAGGGCTGGAGGTGGGCGCTCAGGGCTGTAGCTGGGCGCTTAGGGCTGTAGGTGGGCGCGTAGGGCTGCAGGTGGGCGATGAGGGCTGTAGGTGTGCGCTCAGGGCTGTAGGTGTGCGCTCAGGGCTGTAGGTGGGCGCTGAGGGCTGCCGGTGGGCGCTTAGGTCTGTAGGTGAGCGCATAGGGCTGTAGGTGGGCGCTAAGGGTTGTATGTGGGCGCGTAGGGCTGTAGGTGGGCGCATACGGCTGTAGGTGGGCGCTTAGGGCTTTAAGCGGTCGCTTAGGGATATAGATGGTCGCTCAGGTCTGTTGGTGGGCGATTACGGCTGTAGACGGCCGCTTCGGGCTATCGGCTGGCGCTTAGTGCTGCAGGTGGACGCTCAGGGCTGTAGGTGTGCGCTTAGGGCTGTAGGTGGTCGCTTAGTGCTTTAGAAGGGCGCTCAGGGATGTAGGTGGGCTCATGGGGCTGTGGTTGGGCGCTCAGGGCTGTAGGTGGGCGCTTAGGGCTTTAGGTTGGCGTTTAGGGCTGTAGGTGGGCGCTCAGGGCTGTCGGCGGGCGCTTAGGTCTGTAGGTGGCCGCTTAGGGCTGTAGGTGGGCGCTTAGGGCTGTCGGCTGGCGGTTAGTTCTGTAGATGGGCGCTTAGGGCTGTTGGTGGGCGCTTACGGCTGTAGGTTGGTGCTTAGGGCGGTAGGTGGGCGATTAGGGCTGTAGGAGGGCGCTTAGGGATATAGGTGGTCGCTCAATGCTTTCGATAGGCGCTTAGGGCTGTAGGTGGGCGGTAAGGGCTGTAGGTGGGCGCTTAGGGCTGGAGGTGGGCGCTTAGGGCTGTATGTGCGCCCTCAGGGCTGGAGGTGGGCGCTCAGGGCTGTAGGTGGGCGCTTAGGGCTGTAGGTGGGCGCGTAGCGCTGCAGGTGGGCGATGAGGGCTGTAGGTGTGCGCTCAGGGCTGTAGGTGTGCGCTCAGGGCTGTAGGTGGGCGCTGAGGGCTGCCGGTGGGCGCTTAGGGCTGTAGGTGGGCGCATAGGGCTGTAGGTGGGCGCTAAGGGCTGTATGTGGGCGCGTAGGGTTGTAGGTTGGCGCATAGGGCTGTAGGTGGGCGCTTAGGGCTTTAAGCGGTCGCTTAGGGATATAGGTGGGCGCTCAGGTCTGTTGGTGGGCGATTACGGCTGTAGGTGGGCGCTTAGGGCTGTCGGCTGGCGCTTAGTGCGGTGTGTGGGCGCTTAGGGCTGTAGGTGGGCGACTAGGGCTGTAGATGGGCGATCAGGGCTGTAGGTGGTCGGTTAGGGCTGTACGTGGTCGTTTCGTGCTGTAGCTGGGTGCTTAGGGCTGTAGGTGGGCGCATACGGCTGTAGGTGGGCGCTTAGGGCTTTAAGCGGTCGCTTAGGGATATATATGGTCGCTCAGGTCTGTTGGTGGGCGATTACGGCTGTAGACGGCCGCTTCGGGCTGTCGGCTGGCGCTTAGTGCTGCAGGTGGACGCTCAGGGCTGTAGGTGTGCGCTTAGGGCTGTAGGTGGTCGCTTAGTGCTTTAGAAGGGCGCTCAGGGATGTAGGTGGGCTCATGGGGCTGTGGTTGGGCGCTCAGGGCTGTAGGTGGGCGCTTAGGGCTTTAGGTTGGCGTTTAGGGCTGTAGGTGGGCTCTCAGGGCTGTCGGCGGGCGCTTAGGTCTGTAGGTGGCCGCTTAGGGCTGTAGGTGGGCGCTTAGGGCTGTCGGCTGGCGGTTAGTTCTGTAGATGGGCGCTTAGGGCTGTTGGTGGGCGCTTACGGCTGTAGGTTGTTGCTTAGGGCGGTAGGTGGGCGATTAGGGCTGTAGGAGGGCGCTTAGGGATATAGGTGGTCGCTCAATGCTTTCGATAGGCGCTTAGGGCTGTAGGTGGGCGGTAAGGGCTGTAGGTGGGCGCTTAGGGCTGGAGGTGGGCGCTTAGGGCTGTATGTGCGCCCTCAGGGCTGGAGGTGGGCGCTCAGGGCGTAGGTGGGCGCTTAGGGCTGTAGGTGGGCGCGTAGGGCTGCAGGTGGGCGATGAGGGCTGTAGGTGTGCGCTCAGGGCTGTAGGTGTGCGCTCAGGGCTGTAGGTGGGCGCTGAGGGCTGCCGGTGGGCGCTTAGGGCTGTAGGTGGGCGCATAGGGCTGTAGGTGGGCGCTAAGGGCTGTATGTGGGCGCGTAGGGTTGTAGGTTGGCGCATAGGGCTGTAGGTGGGCGCTTAGGGCTTTAAGCGGTCGCTTAGGGATATAGGTGGGCGCTCAGGTCTGTTGGTGGGCGATTACGGCTGTAGGTGGGCGCTTAGGGCTGTCGGCTGGCGCTTAGTGCGGTGGGTGGGCGCTTAGGGCTGTAGGTGGGCGACTAGGGCTGTAGATGGGCGATCAGGGCTGTAGGTGGTCGGTTAGGGCTGTACGTGGTCGTTTCGTGCTGTAGCTGGGTGCTTAGGGCTGTAGGTGGGCGCGTAGGGCTGTAGGTGGGCGCTCAGGGCTGTCGGTGGGCCCTTAGGGCTGTAGGTGGGCGCTGAGGGCTGTAGGTGGGCGATCATGACTGCAGATGTGCGCTTAGGGCTGTCGGAGGGCGCTTAGGGCTATAGGTGGGCGCTTAGGGCACTAGGTGGGCGAATAGGGCTGTAGGTGGTCGCCTAGGGCTGTCGGTGGGGGTTCAGGGCTGTATGTGGGCGATCATGGCTGTAGATGTGCGCTTAGGTCTGTCACAGGGCGCTTAGTGCTGTAGGTGGGCGCGTAGGGCTGTGGTTGGGCTCTTAGGGCTGTAGGTGGGCGATCAGGGCTGTAATTGGGCGCTTAGCGCTTTAGGTCTGCGTTTAGGGCTGTAGGTGGGCGCTCAGGGCTGTTGGTGGGCGATTAGGGCTGTAGGTAGGCGCTCAGTGCTCTAGGAAGCGCTGTGGGCTGCAGGTGGGCGCTTAGGGCTGTAGTTGGTCGCTCAGTGCTTTAGATGGTCGTTTAGGGCTGTACGTGGGCGCGTAGGGCTTTAGGTGGTCGCTTAGGAATGTCGTTGGTCGCTCAGGGCTGTTGGTGGGCAATGAGGGCTGTAGGTGGGCGTTTAGGGCTGTCGGCTGGCGGTTAGTGCTGTAGATGGGCGCTTAGGGCTGTTGGTGGGCGCTTACGGCTGTAGGTTGGCGCTTAGGGCGGTAGGTGGGCGATTAGGGCTGTAGGAGGGCGCTTAGGGATGTAGGTGGTCGCTCAGTGCTTTAGATGGGCGCTTAGGGCTGTAGGTGGGCGGTAAGGGCTGTAGGTGGGCGCTTAGGGCAGGAGGTGGACGCTTAGGGCTGTAGGTGGGCGCTTAGTGCTGTAGGTGGGCGATTAGGTCTGTAGGTGGGCGCTTACGGCTGTAGGTGCGCCCTCAGGCTGGAGGTGAGCGCTCAGGGCTGTAGGTGGGCGCTAAGGGCTGTAGTTGGGCGCGTAGGGCTGCAGTTGGGCGATGAGGGCTGTAGGTGTGCGCTCAGGGCTGTAGGTGTGCGCTCAGGGCTGTAGGTGTGCGCTGAGGGCTTTAGGTGGGCGATTAGCGCCTTAGGTGGGCGCTTAGGGCTGTAGATAGGCGCTCAGGGCTGGAGGTGGGCGCTGAGTGCTGTAGGTTGGCACTTAGGGCTGTAGGTGGGCACTTATGGCTGTAGGTGGGCGCTGAGGGATGTAGTTGGGCGATGAGGGCTTTAGGTGGGCGCTTAGGGCTGTAGGTGGGCGCTGAGGGCTGTAGGTGGGCACTTAGGACTGTAGGTGGGCGCTGAGGGATGTAGGTGGGCGCTTAGGGCTTTAGGTGGGCGCTGTGGGCTGTAGATGGGCGCTGAGGGCTGTGGTTGGGCTCTCACGACTGTAGGTGGGCGCGTAGGGCTTGAGGTGGGCGATTATGGCTGTAGGTGGGCGCTCAGGTCTGTTGTTGGGCGATTAGGGCTGTAGTTGGGCGCTTAGGGCTGTCGGCGGGCGCTTAGGTCTGTAGGTGGGCGCTTAGGGCTGTAGGTGGGCGCTTAGGTCTTTCGGTGGTCAATTAGGGATGTAGGTGGGCGCTCGGGGCTGTTGTTGGGCGATTAGGGCTGTAGACGGGCGCTTCGGGCTGTAGGTGGGCGCTCAGGGCTGTAGGTGTGCGCTCACGGCTATAGGTGGGCGCTGAGGGCTGCCGGTGGGCGCTTTGGGCTGTAGGTGGGCGCGTAGGGCTGTAGGTGGGCGCTACGGGCTGTATGTGGGCGCGTAGGGCTGTAGGTGGGTGCTTTGGGCTGTCGGCTGGCGGTGAGTTCTGTAGATGGGCGCTTAGGGCTGTAGGTGGGCGCTTACGCCTGTAGTTTGGCGCTTAGAGTGGTAGCTGGGGGCTCAGGACTGTAGTTGGGCGCGTAGCGCTGTAGGTGGGACCTTATAGCTGTAGTTGGGCGTTTAGGCCTGTAGGTGGGCGCTAAGAGCTGTAGGTGGCCGCTTAGGGCTGTTTGTGGGCGCTTAGGGCTCTAGGTGGGCGCTAAGAGCTGTAGGTGGGCGCTTAGGGCTGTAAGTGGGCGCTTAGGGCTGTAGGTGGGGACTTTGGGCTTTATGTGGTTGCTTAGGGATGTAGGTGGGCGCTCAGGGCTGTTGGTGGGCGATTAGGGCTGTACGTGGGCGCTTAGGGCTGTCGGCTGGCGCTTAGTGCGGTGGGTGAGCGCTTAGGGCTGTAGGTGGGCGACTAGGGCTGTAGATGGGCGCTCAGGGCTGTAGGTGGGCGGTTAGGGCTGTACGTGGTCGTTTCGTGCTGTAGCTGGGTGCTTAGGGCTGTAGGTGGGCGCGTAGGGCTGTAGGTGGGCGCTCAGGGCTGTCGGTGTGCGCTTAGGGCTGTACGTGGGCGCTCAGCGCTGCAGGTGGTCGCTTAGGTCACTAGGTGGGCGCTTAGGGATGTAGGTGGTCGCCTAGGGCTGTAGGTGGGCCCTTAGGGCTGTAGGTGGGCGCTGAGGGCTGTAGGTGGGCGATGATGGCTGCAGATGTGCGCTTAGGGCTGTCGGAGGGCGCTTAGGGCTATAGGTGGGCGCTTAGGGCACTAGGTGGGCGAATAGGGCTGTAGGTGGTCGCCTAGGTCTGTCGGTGGGCGTTCAGGGCTGTATGTGGGCGATCATGGCTGTAGATGTGCGCTTAGGTCTGTCACAGAGCGCTTAGGGCTGTAGGTGGGCGCGTAGGGCTGTAGTTGGGCTCTTAGGGCTGTAGGTGGGCGATCAGGGCTGTAATTGGGCGCTTAGCGCTTTAGGTGGGCGTTTAGGGCTGTAGGTGGGCGTTCAGCGCTGTTGGTGGGCGATTTGAGCTGTAGGTAGGCGCTCAGTGCTCTAGGAAGCGCTAGGGGCTGCAGGTGGGCGCTTAGGGCTGTAGTTGGTCGCTCAGTGCTTTAGATGGTCGTTTAGGGCTGTAGGTGGGCGCGTAGGGCTTTAGGTGGTCGATTAGGAATGTCTTTGATCGCTCAGGGCTGTTGGTGGGCAATGAGGGCTGTAGGTGGGCGTTTAGGGCTGTCGGCTGGCGGTCAGTGCTGTAGATGGGCGCTTAGGGCTGTTGGTGGGCGCTTACGGCTGTAGGTTGGCGCTTTGTGCGGTAGGTGGGCGATTAGGGCTGTAGGAGGTCGCTTAGGGATGTAGGTGGTCGCTCAGTGCTTTAAATGGGCGCTTAGGGGTGTAGGTGGGCGGTAAGGGCTGTAGGTGGGCGCTTAGTGCTGTAGGTGGGCGATTAGGTCTGTAGGTGGTCGCTTACGGCTGTAGGTGCGCCCTCAGGCTGGAGGTGAGCGCTCAGGGCTGTAGTTGGGCGCTAAGGGCTGTAGTTGGGCGCGTAGGGCTGCAGTTGGGCGATGAGGGCTGTAGTTGTGCGCTCAGGGTTGTAGGTGTGCGCTCAGGGCTATAGGTGTGCGCTGAGGGCTTTAGGTGGGCGATTAGCGCCTTAGCTGGGCGCTTAGGGCTGTAGGTGGGCGCTCAGGGCTGTAGGTGGGCGCTGAGTGCTGTAGGTGGGCACTTAGGGATGTAGGTGGGCACTTATGGCTGTAGGTGGGCGCTGAGGGATGTAGGTGGGCGCTTAGGGCTTTAGGTGGGCGCTTAGGGCTTTAGGTGGGCGCTGAGGGCTGTAGGTGGGCGCTGAGGGCTGTGGTTGGGCTCTCACGACTGTAGGTGGGCGCGTAGGGCTTGAGGTGGGCGATTATGGCTGTAGGTGAGCGCTCAGGGCTGTTGGTGGGCGATTAGGGCTGTAGGTGGGCGCTTAGGGCTGTCGGCGGGCGCTTAGGTCTATAGGTGGGCGCTTAGGGCTGTAGGTGGGCGCTTAGGTCTTTCGGTGGTCACTTAGGGATGTAGGTGGGCGCTCGGGGCTGTTGTTGGGCGATTAGGGCTGTAGACGGGCGCTTCGGGCTGTTGGTGGGCGCTCAGGGCTGTAGGTGTGCGCTCAGGGCTATAGGTGGGCGCTGAGGGCTGCCGGTGGGCCCTTAGGGCTGTAGGTGGGCGCATAGGGCTGTAGGTGGGCGCTAAGGGCTGTATGTGGGCGCGTAGGGCTGTAGGTGGGTGCTTAGGGCTGTCGGCTGGCGGTTAGTTCTGTAGATGGGCGCTTGGGGCTGTTGGTGGGCGCTTACGGCTGTAGGTTGGCGCTTAGGGCGGTAGGTGGGCGATTAGGGCTGTAGGAGGGCGCTTAGGGCTGTAGGTGGGCGGTAAGTGCTGTAGGTGGGCGCTTAGGGCTGGAGGTGGGCGCTTAGGGCTGCAGGTGGGCGCTCAGGGCTGTTGGTGGGCGATTAGTTCTGTAGGTGGGCGCTTACGGCTGTATGTGCGCCCTCAGTGCTGGAGGTGGGCGCTCAGGGCTGTAGGTGGGCGCTTAGGGCTGTAGGTGGGCGCGTAGGGTTGCAGGTGGGCGATGAGGGCTGCAGGTGTGCGCTCAGGGCTGTAGGTGTGCGCTCAGGGCTGTAGGTGGGCGCTGAGGGCTGCCGGTGGGCGCTTAGGGCTGTAGGTGGGCGCATAGGGCTGTAGTTGGGCGCTAAGGGCTGTATGTGGGCGCCTAGGTCTGTAGGTGGGCGCATAGGGCTGTAGGTGGGCGCTTAGGGCTTTAAGCGGTCGCTTAGGGATATAGGTGGGCGCTCAGTTCTGTTGGTGGGCGATTACGGCTGTAGGTGGGCGCTTAGGGCTGCCGGCGGGAGCTTAGTGCTGTAAATTGGCGCTTAGGGCTGTAGGTGGGCGCTTACGCCTGTAGCTTGGCGCTTAGAGTGGTAGCTGGGGGCTCAGGACTGTAGTTGGGCGCGTAGCGCTGTAGGTGGGACCTTATGGCTGTAGTTGGGCGTTTAGGGCTGTAGGTGGGCGCTAAGAGCTGTAGGTGGGCGCTTAGGGCTGTATGTGGGCGCTTAGGGCTCTAGGTGGGCGCTAAGAGCTGTAGGTGGGCGATTAGGGCTGCAAGTGGGCGCTTAGGGCTGTCGGCTGGCGCTTAGTGCGGTGGGTGAGCGCTTAGGGCTGTAGGTGGGCGACTAGGGCTGTAGATGTGCGCTCAGGGCTGTAGGTGGGCGGTTCGGGCTGTACGTGGTCGTTTGGTGCTGTCGCTGTGTGCTTAGGGATGTAGGTGGGCGCGTAGGGCTGTAGGTGGGCGCTCAGGGCTGTCGGTGGGCGCTTAGGGCTGTACGTGGGCGCTTAGCGCTGCAGGTGGTCGCTTAGGTCACTAGGTGGGCGCTTAGGGCTGTAGGTGGTCGCCTAGGGCTGTAGGTGGGCCCTTAGGGCTGTAGGTGGGCGCTGAGGGCTGTAGGTGGGCGATGATGGCTGCAGATGTGCGCTTAGGGCTGTCGGAGGGCGCTTAGGGCTATAGGTGGGCGCTTAGGGCACTAGGTGGGCGAGTAGGGCTGCAGGTGGGCGATCAGGGCTGTAATTGGGCGCTTAGCGCTTTAGGTGGGCGTTTAGGGCTGTAGGTGGGCGCTCAGGGCTGTTGGTGGGCGCTTAGGGCTGGAGGTGGGCGCTTAGGGCTGCAGGTGGGCGCTCAGGGCTGTTGGTGGGCGATTAGTTCTGTAGGTGGGCGCTTACGGCTGTATGTGCGCCCTCAGGGCTGGAGGTGGGCGCTCAGGGCTGTACGTGGGCGCTTAGGGCTGTAGGTGGGCGCGTAGGGCTGCAGGAGGGCGATGATGGCTGTAGGTGTGCGCTCAGGGCTGTAGGTGTGCGCTCAGGGCTGTAGGTGGGCGCTGAGGGCTGCCGGTGGGCGCTTAGGACTGTAGGTGGGCGCATAGGGCTGTAGGTGGGCGCTAAGGGCTGTATGTGGGCGCGTAGGGCTGTAGGTGGGCGCTTAGGGCTGTCGGCTGGCGGATAGTTCTGTAGATGGGCGCTTAGGGCTGATGGTGGGCGCTTACGGCTGTAGGTTGCCGCTTAGGGCGGTAGGTGGGAGATTAGGGCTGTAGGAGGGCGCTTAGGGATATAGGTGGGCTCGTAGGGCTGTGGGTGGGCTCTCAGGGCTGTAGGTGGGAGCTTAGGGCTTTAGGTGGGCGTTTAGGGCTGTAGCTGGGCGCTCAGGGTTGTCGGCGGGCGCTTTGGGATGTAGGTGGGCGCATAGGGCTTCAGGTGGTCGCTTAGGGATGTAGGTGGGCGCTCAGGGCTGTTGATGGGCGATTCGGGCTGTAGACGGGCGCTTCGGGCTGTCGGCTGGCGCTTAGTGCTGTAGGTGGGCGCTTAGGGCTGTATGTGGGCGCTTACGGCTGTATTGTGGCGCTTAGGGTGGTAGGTGGGCGATGAGGGCTCTAGGTGGGCGCTTAGGGCTGTAGGTGGTCGCTCATTGCTTTCGATGGGCGCTCTGAGCTGCAGTTGGGCTCTTAGGGCTGCCGTTGGGCTCTCGGGGCTGTAGGTGGGCGCTTAGGGCTTTAGTTGGGCGGTCAGGGCTGTTGGTGGGCGATTAAGGCTGTAGGTGGGCGCCTAGGGCTGTCGGCGGGCGCTTAGGGCTGTAGGTGGGCGCTTAGGGCTGTAGGTGGGCGCTAAGGGCTTCAGGTGGTCACTTAGGCATGTAGATGGGCGCTGGGGGTTGTTGTTGGGCGATTAGGGCTGTAGACGGCCGTTTCGGGCTGTCGGCTGGCGCTTAGTGCTGCAGGTAGACGCTCAGGGCTGTAGGTGTGCGCTTAGGGCTGTAGGTGGTCGCTTAGTGCTTTAGAAGGGCGCTCAGGGATTTAGGTGGGCTCTTAGGGCTGTGGGTGGGCTCTCAGGGCTGTAGGTGGGCGCTTAGGGCTTTAGGTGGGCGTTAAGGGCTGTATGTGGGCGCATAGGGCTGTAGGTGGGCGCTATGGGCTGTATGTGGGCGCGTAGGGCTGTAGGTGGGCGCTTAGGGCTGTCGGCTGGCGGTTAGTTCTGTAGATGGGCGCTTAGGGCTGATGGTGGGCGCTTACGGCTGTAGGTTGCCGCTTAGGGCGGTAGGTGGGAGATTAGGGCTGTAGGAGGGCGGTTTGGGATATAGTTGGTCGCTCAGTGCTTTAGATGGGCGCTTAGGGCTGTAGGTGAGCGATAAGGGCTGTAGGTGGGCGCTTAGTGCTGGAGGTGGGCGCTTAGGGCTGCAGGTGGGCGCTCAGGGCTGTTGATGGGCGATTAGGTCTGTAGGTGGGCGCTTACGGCTGTATGTGCGCCCTCAGGGCTGGAGGTGGGCGCTCAGGGCTGTAGGTGGGCGCTTAGTGCTGTAGGTGGGCGCCTAGGGCTGCAGGTGGGCGATGAGGGCTGTAGGTGTGCGCTCACGGCTGTAGGTGTGCGCTCAGGGCTGTAGGTGGGCGCTGAGGGCTGCCGGTGGGCGCCTAGGGCTGTAGGAGGGCGCATAGGGCTGTATGTGGGCGCTAAGGGCTGTATGTGGGCGCGTAGGGCTGTAGGTGGGCGCATAGGGCTGTAGGTGGGCGCTTAGGGCTTTAAGCGGTAGCTTAGGGATATAGGTGGGCGCTCAGGTCTGTTGGTGGGCGATTACGGCTGTAGGTGGGCGCTTAGGGCTGCCGGCGGGAGCTTAGTGCTGTAAATGGGCGCTTAGGGCTGTAGGTGGGCGCTTACGCCTGTAGTTTGGCGCTTAGAGTGGTAGCTGGGCGCTCAGGACTGTAGTTGGGCGCTTAGCGCTGTAGGTGGGACTTTAGGGCTGTAGTTGGGCGCTTAGGGCTGTAGGTGGGCGCTAAGAGCTGTAGGTGGGCGCTTACGGCTGTATGTGGGCGCTTAGGGCTGTAGGTGGGCTCTAAGAGCTGTAGGTGGGCGCTTAGGGCTGTAAGTGGGCGCTTAGGACTGTAGGTGGGGAGTTAGGGCTTTATGTGGTCGCTTAGGGATGTAGGTGGGCGCTCAGGGCTGTTGGTGGGCGATTAGGGCTGTACGTGGGCGCTTATGGCTGACGGCTGGCGCTTAGTGCGGTAGTTGGGCGTTTAGGGCTGTAGGTGGGCGACTAGGGCTGTAGATGGGCGTTCAGGGCTGTAGTTGGGCGGTTAGGGCTGTACGTGGTCGTTTCGTGCTGTAGCTTGATGCTTAGGGTTGTAGGTGGGCGCTCAGGGCTGTCGGTGGGCGCTTAGGGCTTTAGGTGGGCGTTTAGGGCTGTAGGTGGGCGCTCAGGGTTGTCGGCGGGCGCTTTGGGATGTAGGTGGGCGCATAGGGCTTCAGGTGGTCGCTTAGGGATGTAGGTGGGCGCTCAGGGCTGTTGATGGGCGATTCGGGCTGTAGACGGGCGCTTCGGGCTGTCGGCTGGCGCTTAGTGCTGTAGGTGGGCGCTTAGGGCTGTATGTGGGCGCTTACGGCTGTATTGTGGCGCTTAGGGTGGTAGGTGGGCGATGAGGGCTCTAGGTGGGCGCTTAGGGCTGTAGGTGGTCGCTCATTGCTTTCGATGGGCGCTCTGAGCTGCAGTTGGGCTCTTAGGGCTGCCGTTGGGCTCTCGGGGCTGTAGGTGGGCGCTTAGGGCTTTAGTTGGGCGGTCAGGGCTGTTGGTGGGCGATTAAGGCTGTAGGTGGGCGCCTAGGGCTGTCGGCGGGCGCTTAGGGCTGTAGGTGGGCGCTTAGGGCTGTAGGTGGGCGCTAAGGGCTTCAGGTGGTCACTTAGGCATGTAGATGGGCGCTGGGGGCTGTTGTTGGGCGATTAGGGCTGTAGACGGCCGTTTCGGGCTGTCGGCTGGCGCTTAGTGCTGCAGGTAGACGCTCAGGGCTGTAGGTGTGCGCTTAGGGCTGTAGGTGGTCGCTTAGTGCTTTAGAAGGGCGCTCAGGGATTTAGGTGGGCTCTTAGGGCTGTGGGTGGGCTCTCAGGGCTGTAGGTGGGCGCTTAGGGCTTTAGGTGGGCGTTAAGGGCTGTATGTGGGCGCATAGGGCTGTAGGTGGGCGCTATGGGCTGTATGTGGGCGCGTAGGGCTGTAGGTGGGCGCTTAGGGCTGTCGGCTGGCGGTTAGTTCTGTAGATGGGCGCTTAGGGCTGATGGTGGGCGCTTACGGCTGTAGGTTGCCGCTTAGGGCGGTAGGTGGGAGATTAGGGCTGTAGGAGGGCGGTTTGGGATATAGTTGGTCGCTCAGTGCTTTAGATGGGCGCTTAGGGCTGTAGGTGAGCGATAAGGGCTGTAGGTGGGCGCTTAGTGCTGGAGGTGGGCGCTTAGGGCTGCAGGTGGGCGCTCAGGGCTGATGATGGGCGATTAGGTCTGTAGGTGGGCGCTTACGGCTGTATGTGCGCCCTCAGGGCTGGAGGTGGGCGCTCAGGGCTGTAGGTGGGCGCTTAGTGCTGTAGGTGGGCGCCTAGGGCTGCAGGTGGGCGATGAGGGCTGTAGGTGTGCGCTCACGGCTGTAGGTGTGCGCTCAGGGCTGTAGGTGGGCGCTGAGGGCTGCTGGTGGGCGCCTAGGGCTGTAGGAGGGCGCATAGGGCTGTATGTGGGCGCTAAGGGCTGTATGTGGGCGCGTAGGGCTGTAGGTGGGCGCATAGGGCTGTAGGTGGGCGCTTAGGGCTTTAAGCGGTAGCTTAGGGATATAGGTGGGCGCTCAGGTCAGTTGGTGGGCGATTACGGCTGTAGGTGGGCGCTTAGGGCTGCCGGCGGGAGCTTAGTGCTGTAAATGGGCGCTTAGGGCTGTAGGTGGGCGCTTACGCCTTTAGTTTGGCGCTTAGAGTGGTAGCTGGGCGCTCAGGACTGTAGTTGGGCGCTTAGCGCTGTAGGTGGGACCTTAGGGCTGTAGTTAGGCGCTTAGGGCTGTAGGTGGGCGCTACGTGCTGTAGGTGGGCGCTTAGGGCTGTATGTGGGCTCTTAGGGCTGTAGGTGGGCGCTAAGAGCTGTAGTTGGGCGCTTAGGGCTGTAAGTGGGCGCTTAGGGCTGTACGTGGGGAGTTAGGGCTTTATGTGGTCGCTTAGGGATGTAGGTGGGCGCTCAGGGCTGTTGGTGGGCGATTAGGGCTGTACGTGGGCGCTTATGGCTGACGGCTGGCGCTTAGTGCGGTAGTTGGGCGCTTAGGGCTGTAGGTGGGCGACTAGGGCTGTAGATGGGCGCTCAGGGTTGTAGTTGGGCGGTTAGGGCTGTACGTGGTCGTTTCGTGCTGTAGCTGGGTGCTTAGGGCTGTAGGTGGGCGCTCAGGGCTGTCGGTGGGCGCTTAGGGCTGTACGTGGGCGCTTAGCGCTGCAGGTGGTCGCTTAGGTCATTAGGTGGGCGCTTAGGGCTGTAGGTGGTCGCCTAGGGCTGTAGGTGGGCCCTTATTGCTGTAGGTGGGCGCTGAGGGCTGTAGGTGGGCGATCATGGCTGCAGATGTGCGCTTAGGGCTGTCGGAGGGCGCTTAGGGCTATAGGTGGGCGCTTAGGGCACTAGGTGGGCGAATAGGGCTGTAGGTGGTCGACTAGGGCTGTCGGTGGGCGTTCAGGGCTGTATGTGGGCGATCATGGCTGTAGATGTGGGCTTAGGTCTGTCACAGGGCGCTTAGGGCTGTAGGTGGGCGCGTAGGGCTGTAGTTGGGCTCTTAGGGCTGTAGGTGGGCGATCAGGGCTGTAGGTGGGCGCTTAGCGCTTTAGGTGGGCGTTTAGGGCTGTAGGTGGGCGTTCAGCGCTGTTGGTGGGCGATTAGGGCTGTAGGTAGGCGCTCAGTGCTCTCGGAAGCGCTGTGGGCTACAGGTGGGCGCTTAGGGCTGTAGTTGGTCGCTCAGTGCTTTAGATGGGCGATTAGGGCTGTAGGTGGGCGCGTAGGGCTTTAGGTGGTCGCTTAGTAATGTAGTTGGTCGCTCAGGGCTGTTGGTGGGCAATGAGGGCTGTAGGTGGGCGTTTAGGGCTGTCGGCTGGCGGTTAGTGCTGTAGATGGGCGCTTACGGCTGTTGGTGGGCGCTTACGGCTGTAGGTTGGCGCTTAGGGCGGTAGGTGGGCGATTAGGGCTGTAGGAGGGCGCTTAGGGATGTAGGTGGTCGCTCAGTGCTTTAGATGGGCGCTTAGGGCTGTAGGTGGGCGGTAAGGGCTGTAGGTGGGCGCTTAGGGCTGGAGGTGGGCGCTTACGGCTGTAGGTGCGCCCTCATGCTGTAGGTGGGCGCTCAGGGCTGTAGGTGGGCGCTAAGGGCTGTAGTTGGGCGCGTATGGCTGCAGTTGGGCGATGAGGGCTGTAGGTGTGCGCTCAGTGCTGTAGGTGTGCGCTCAGGGCTGTAGGTGTGCGCTGAGGGCTTTAGGTGGGCGATTAGCGCCTTAGATGGGCGCTTAGGGCTGTAGGTGGGCGCTCAGGGCTGTAGGTGGGCGCTGAGTGCTGTAGGTGGGCACTTGGGGCTGTAGGTGGGCAGTTAGGGCTTTAGGTGAGCGCATAGGGCTGTAGGTGGGCGCTCAGGGCTGTTGGTGGGCGATTAGGGCTGTAGGTGGGCGCTTAGGGCTGTCGGCGGGCGCTTAGATCTGTCGTTGGGCGATGAGGGCTGTAGGTGTGCGCTCAGGGCTGTAGGTGTGCGCTCAGGGCTGTAGGTGTGCGCTGAAGGCTTTAGGTGGGCGATTAGCGCCTTAGGTGGGCGCTTAGGTCTGTAGGTGGGCGCTCAGGGATGTAGGTGGGCGCTGAGTGCTGTAGGTGGGCACTTAGGGCTGTAGGTGGGCGCTGAGGGATGTAGGTGGGCGCTTAGGGCTTTAGGTGGGCGCTTAGGGCTGTAGGTGGGCGCTGAGGGCTGTAGGTGGGCACTTAGGACTGTAGGTGGGCGCTGAGGGATGTAGGTGGGCGCTTAGGGCTTTAGGTAGGCGCTGAGGGCTGTATGTTGGCGCTGAGGGCTGTGGTTGGGCTCTCACGACTGTAGGTGGGCGCGTAGGGCTTGAGCTGGGCGATTATGGCTGTAGGTGGGCGCTCAGGGCTGTTGGTGGGCGATTAGGGCTGTAGGTGGGCGCTTAGGGCTGTCGGCGGGCGCTTAGGTCTGTAGGTGGGCGCTTAGGGCTGTAGGTGGGCGCTGAGGTCTGTAGGTGGTCACTTAGGGATGTAGGTGGGCGCTCGGGGCTATTGTTGGGCGATTAGGGCTGTATGTGGGCGCTAAGGGCTGTATGTGGGCGCGTAGGGCTGTAGGTGGGCGCTTAGGGCTGTCGGCTGGCGGTTAGTTCTGTAGATGGGCGCTTGGGGCTGTTGGTGGGCGCTTTCGGCTGCAGGTTGGCGCTTAGGGCGGTAGGTGGGCGATTAGGGCTTTAGGAGGGCGCTTAGGGATATAGGTGGTCGCTCAGTGCTTTAGATGGGCGCTTAGGGCTGTAGGTGGGCGGTAAGGGCTGTAGGTGGGCGCTTAGGGCTGGAGGTGGGCGCTTAGGGCTGCAGGTGGGCGCTCAGGGCTGTTGTTGGGCGATTAGTTCTGTAGGTGGGCGCTTACGGCTGTATGTGCGCCCTCAGGGCTGGAGGTGGTCGCTCAGGGCTGTAGGTGGGCGCGTAGGGCTGCAGGTGGGCGATGAGGGCTGTAGGTGGGCGATGAGGGCTGTAGGTGTGCGCTCAGGGCTGTAGTTGTGCGCTCAGGGCTGTCGGTGGGCGCTGAGGGCTGCCGGTGGGCGCTTATGTCTGTAGGTGGGCGCATAGGTCTGTAGGTGGGCGCTAAGGGCTGTATGTGGGCGCATAGGGCTTTAGGTGGGCGCTTAGGGCTTTAAGCGGTCGCTTAGGGATATAGGTGGGCGCTCAGGTCTGTTGGTGGGCGATTACGGCTGTAGACGGCCGAATCGGGCTGTCGGCTGGCGCTTAGTGCTGCAGGTGGACGCTCAGGGCTGTAGGTGTGCGCTTAGGGCTGTAGGTGGTCGCTTAGTGCTTTAGAAGCGCGCTCAGGGATGTAGGTGGGCTCTTAGGGCTGTGGGCGGGCTCTCAGGGCTGTAGGTGGGCGCTTAGGTCTTTAGGTGGGCGTTTAGGGCTGTAGATAGGCGCTCAGGGCTGTCGGCGGGCGCTTAGGTCTGTAGGTGGCCGCTTAGGGCTGTAGGTGCGCCCTCGGGGCTGGAGGTGGGCGCTCACGGCTGTAGGTGGGCGCTTAGGGCTGTAGGTGGGCGCGTAGGGCTGCAGGTGGGCGATGAGGGCTGTAGGTGTGCCCTCAGGGCTGTAGGTGTGCGCTCAGGGCTGTAGGTGGGCGCTGAGGGCTGCCGGTGTGCGCTTAGGGCTGTAGGTGGGCGCATAGGGCTGTAGGTGGGCGCTAAGGGCTGTATGTGGGCGCGTAGGGCTGTAGGTGGGCGCTTAGGGCTGTCGGCTGGCGGTTAGTTCTGTAGATGGGCGCTTAGGGCTGATGGTGGGCGCTTGCGGCTGTAGGTTGGCGCTTAGGGCGGTAGGTGGGCGATTAGGGCTGTAGGAGGGCGCTTAGGGATATCGGTGGTCGCTCAGTGCTTTAGATGGGCGCTTAGGGCTGTAGGTGGGCGGTAAGGACTGTAGGTGGGCGCTTAGTGCTGGATGTGGGCGCTTAGGGCTGCAGGTGGGCGCTCAGGGATGTTGGTGGGCGATTAGTTCTGTAGGTGGGCGCTTACGGCTGTATGTGCGCCCTCAGGGCTGGAGGTGGGCGCTCAGGGCTGTAGGTGGGTGCTTAGGGCTGTAGGTGGGCGCGTAGGGCTGCAGGTGGGCGATGAGGGCTGTAGGTGTGCGCTCAGGGCTGTAGGTGTGCGCTCAGGGCTGTAGGTGGGCGCTGACGGCTGCCGGTGGGCGCTCAGGGCTGTAGGTGTGCGCTCAGGGCTGTAGGTGGGCGCTGACGGCTGCCGGTGGGCGCTTAGGGCTGTAGGTGGGCGCAAAGAGCTGTAGGTTGGCGCTTAGGCCTGTAGGTGGCCGCTGAGGGCTGTAGGTGAGCGATTAGGGCTGTACGTGGGCGCTTAGGCCTGTCGGCTGGCGCTTAGTGCGGTAGGTGGGCGCTTAGGGCTGTAGGTGGGCGACTAGGGCTGTAGATGGGCGCTCAGGGCTGTAGTTGGGCGGATAGGGCTGTACGTGGTCGTTTCGTGCTGTAGCTGGGTGCTTAGGGCTGTAGGTGGGCGCGTAGGGCTGTAGGTGGGCGCTCAGGGCTGTCGGTGGGCGCTTAGGGCTGTACGTGGGCGCTTAGCGCTGCAGGTGGTCGCTTACGTCACTAGGTGGGCGCTTAGGGCTGTAGGTGGTCGCCTAGGGCTGTAGGTGGGCCCTTAGGGCTGTAGGTGGGCGCTGAGGGCTGTAGGTGGGCGATCATGGCTGCAGATGTGCGCTTAGGGCTGTCGGAGGGCGCTTAGGGTTATAGGTGGGCGCTTAGGGCACTAGGTGGGCGAATAGGGCTGTAGGTGGTCGCCTAGGGCTGTCGGTGGGGGTTCAGGGCTGTATGTGGGCGATCATGGCTGTAGATGTGCGCTTAGGTCTGTCACAGGGCGCTTAGGGCTGTAGGTGGGCGCGTAGGGCTGTAGGTGGGCGATCAGGGCTGTAATTGGGCGCTTAGCGCTTTAGGTGGGCGTTTAGGGCTGTAGGTGGGCGCTCAGGGCTGTTGGTGGGCGACTAGGGCTGTAGGTAGGCGCTCAGTGCTCCAGGAAGCGCTGTGGGCTGCAGGTGGGCGCTTAGGGCTGTAGTTGGTCGCTCAGTGCTTTCGATGGGCGTTTAGGGCTGTAGGTGGGCGCGTAGGGCTTTAGGTGGTCGCTTAGGAATGTCGTTGGTCGCTCAGGGCTGTTGGTGGGCAATGAGGGCTGTAGGTGGGCGTTTAGGGCTGTCGGCTGGCGGTTAGTGCTGTAGATGGGCGCTTAGGGCTGTTGGTGGGCGCTTACGGCTGTAGGTTGGCGCTTAGGGCGGTAGGTGGGCGATTAGGGCTGTAGGAGGGCGCTTAGGGATGTAGGTGGTTGCTCAGTGCTTTAGATGGGCGCTTAGGGCTGTAGGTGGGCGGTAAGGGCTGTAGGTGGGCGCTTAGGGCAGGAGGTGGACGCTTAGGGCTGTAGGTGGGCGCTTAGTGCTGTAGGTGGGCGATTAGGTCTGTAGGTGGGCGCTTACGGCTGTAGGTGCGCCCTCAGGCTGGAGGTGAGCGCTCAGGTCTGTAGGTGGGCGCTAAGGGCTGTAGTTGGGCGCGTAGGGCTGCAGTTGGGCGATGAGGTCTGTAGGGTGTGCGCTCAGGGCTGTAGCGTGTTCGCTCAGGGCTGTAGGTGTGCGCTGAGGGCTTTAGGTGGGCGATTAGCGCCTTAGGTGGGCGCTTAGGGCTGTAGGTAGGCGCTCAGGGCTGGAGGTGGGCGCTGAGTGCTGTAGGTTGGCACTTAGGGCTGTAGGTGGGCACATATGGCTGTAGGTGGGCGCTGAGGGATATAGTTGGGCGATGAGGGCTTTAGGTGGGCGCTTAGGGCTGTAGGTGGGCGCTGAGGGCTGTAGGTGGGCTCTTAGGACTGTAGGTGGGCGCTGAGGGATGTAGGTGGGCGCTTAGGGCTTTAGGTGGGCGCTGAGGGCTGTAGATGGGCGCTGAGGGCTGTGGTTGGGTCTACAACTGTAGGTGGGCGCGTAGGGCTTGAGGTGGGCGATTATGGCTGTAGGTGGGCGCTCAGGTCTGTTGGTGGGCGATTAGGGCTGTAGGTGGGCGCTTAGGGCTGTCGGCGGGCGCTTAGGTCTGTAGGTGGGCGCTTAGGGCTGTAGGTGGGCGCTTAGGTCTTTCGGTGGTCAATTAGGGATGTAGGTGGGCGCTCGGGGCTGTTGTTGGGCGATTAGGGCTGTAGACGGGCGCTTCGGGCTGTAGGTGGGCGCTCAGGGCTGTAGGTGTGCGCTCACGGCTATAGGTGGGCGCTGAGGGCTGCCGGTGGGCGCTTTGGGCTGTAGGTGGGCGCGTAGGGCTGTAGGTGGGCGCTAAGGGCTGTATGTGGGCGCGTAGGGCTGTAGGTGGGTGCTTTGGGCTGTCGGCTGGCGGTTAGTTCTGTAGATGGGCGCTTAGGGTTGTAGGTGGGCGCTTACGCCTGTAGTTTGGCGCTTAGAGTGGTAGCTGGGGGCTCAGGACTGTATTTGGGCGCGTAGCGCTGTAGGTGGGACCTTATGGCTGTAGTTGGGCGTTTAGGCCTGTAGGTGGGCGCTAAGAGCTGTAGGTGGGCGCTTAGGGCTGTATGTGGGCGCTTAGGGCTCTAGGTGGGCGCTAAGAGCTGTAGGTGGGCGCTTAGGGCTGTAATTGGGCGCTTAGGGCTGTAGGTGGGGACTTTGTGCTTTATGTGGTCGCTTAGGGATGTAGGTGGGCGCTCAGGGCTGTTGGTGGGCGATTAGGGCTGTACGTGGGCGCTTAGGGCTGTCGGCTGGCGCTTAGTGCGGTGGGTGAGCGCTTAGGGCTGTAGGTGGGCGACTAGGGCTGTAGATGGGCGCTCAGGGCTGTAGGTGGGCGGTTAGGGCTGTACGTGGTCGTTTCGTGCTGTAGCTGGGTGCTTAGGGCTGTAGGGGGGCGCGTAGGGCTGTAGGTGGGCGCTCAGGGCTGTCGGTGTGCGCTTAGGGCTGTACGTGGGCGCCTAGCGCTGCAGGTGGTCGCTTAGGTCACTAGGTGGGCGCTTAGGGCTGTAGGTGGTCGCCTAGGGCTGTAGGTGGGCCCTTAGGGCTGTAGGTGGGCGCTGAGGGCTGTAGGTGGGCGATGATGGTTGCAGATGTGCGCTTAGGGCTGTCGGAGGGCGCTTAGGGCTATAGGTGGGCGCTTAGGGCACTAGGTGGGCGAATAGGTCTGTAGGTGGTCGCCTAGGTCTGTCGGTGGGCGTTCAGGGCTGTATGTGGGCGATCATGGCTGTAGATGTGCGCTTAGGTCTGTCACAGAGCGCTTAGGGGCTGTAGGTGGGCGCGTAGGTCTGTAGTTGGGCTCTTAGGGCTGTAGGTGGGCGATCAGGGCTGTAATTGGGCGCTTAGCGCTTTAGGTGGGCGTTTAGGGCTGTGGGTGGGCGTTCAGCGCTGTTGGTGGGCGATTTGAGCTGTAGGTAGGCGCTCAGTGCTCTAGGAAGCGCTGTGGGCTGCAGGTGGGCGCTTAGGGCTGTAGTTGGTCGCTCAGTGCTTTAGATGGTCGTTTAGGGCTGTAGGTGGGCGCGTAGGGCTTTAGGTGGTCGCTTAGGAATGTCGTTGATCGCTCAGGGCTGTTGGTGGGCAATGAGGGCTGTAGGTGGGCGTTTAGGGCTGTCGGCTGGCGGTTAGTGCTGTAGATGGGCGCTTAGGGCTGTTGGTGGGCGCTTACGGCTGTAGGTTGGCGCTTAGTGCGGTAGGTGGGCGATTAGGCCTGTAGGAGGTCGCTTAGGGATGTAGGTGGTCGCTCAGTGCTTTAGATGGGCGCTTAGGGGTGTAGGTGGGCGGTAAGGGCTGTAGGTGGGCGCTTAGTGCTGTAGGTGGGCGATTAGGTCTGTAGGTGGTCGCTTACGGCTGTAGGTGCGCCCTCTGGCTGGAGTTGAGCGCTCAGGGCTGTAGTTGGGCGCTAAGGGCTGTAGTTGGGCGCGTAGGGCTGCAGTTGGGCGATGAGGGCTGTAGGTGTGCGCTCAGGGCTGTAGGTGTGCGCTCAGGGCTATAGGTGTGCGCTGAGGGCTTTAGGTGGGCGATTAGCGCCTTAGCTGGGCGCTTAGGGCTGTAGGTGGGCGCTCAGGGCTGTAGGTGGACGCTGAGTGCTGTAGGTGGGCACTTAGGGATGTAGGTGGGCACTTATGGCTGTAGGTGGGCGCTGAGGGATGTAGGTGGGCGCTTAGGGCTTTAGGTGGGCGCTTAGGGCTTTAGGTGGCGCTGAGGGCTGTAGGTGGGCGCTGAGGGCTGTGGTTGGGCTCTCACGACTGTAGGTGGGCGCGTAGGGCTTGAGGTGGGCGATTATGGCTGTAGGTGAGCGCTCAGGGCTGTTGGTGGGCGATTAGGGATGTAGGTGGGCGCTTAGGGCTGTCGGCGGGCGCTTAGGTCTATAGGTGGGCGCTTAGGGCTGTAGGTGGGCGCTTAGGTCTTTCGGTGGTCACTTAGGGATGTAGGTGGGCGCTCGGGGCTGTTGTTGGGCGATTAGGGCTGTAGACGGGCGCTTCGGGCTGTAGGTGGGCGCTCAGGGCTGTAGGTGTGCGCTCAGGGCTATAGGTGGGCGCTGAGGGCTGCCGGTGGGCCCTTAGGGCTGTAGGTGGGCGCATAGGGCTGTAGGTGGGCGCTAAGGGCTGTATGTGGGCGCGTAGGGCTGTAGGTGGGTGCTTAGGGCTGTCGGCTGGCGGTTAGTTCTGTAGATGGGCGCTTGGGGCTGTTGGTGGGCGCTTACGGCTGTAGGTTGGCGCTTAGGGCGGTAGGTGGGCGATTAGGGCTGTAGGAGGGCGCTTAGGGCTGTAGGTGGGCGGTAAGTGCTGTAGGTGGGCGCTTAGGGCTGGAGGTGGGCGCTTAGGGCTGCAGGTGGGCGCTCAGGGCTGTTGGTGGGCGATTCGTTCTGTAGGTGGGCGCTTACGGCTGTATGTGCGCCCTCAGTGCTGGAGGTGGGCGCTCAGGGCTGTAGGTGGGCGCTTAGGGCTGTAGTTGGGCGCGTAGGGTTGCAGGTGGGCGATGAGGGCTGTAGGTGTGCGCTCAGGGCTGTAGGTGTGCGCTCAGGGCTGTAGGTGGGCGCTGAGGGCTGCCGGTGGGCGCTTAGGGCTGTAGGTGGGCGCATAGGGCTGTAGGTGGGCGCTAAGGGCTGTATGTGGGCGCCTAGGGCTGTAGGTGGGCGCATAGGGCTGTAGGTGGGCGCTTAGGGCTTTAAGCGGTCGCTTAGGGATATAGGTGGGCGCTCAGGTCTGTTGGTGGGCGATTACGGCTGTAGGTGGGCGCTTAGGGCTGCCGGCGGGAGCTTAGTGCTGTAAATTGGCGCTTAGGGCTGTAGGTGGGCGCTTACGCCTGTAGCTTGGCGCTTAGAGTGGTAGCTGGGGGCTCAGGACTGTAGTTGGGCGCGTAGCGCTGTAGGTGGGACCTTATGGCTGTAGTTGGGCGTTTAGGGCTGTAGGTGGGCGCTAAGAGCTGTAGGTGGGCGCTTAGGGCTGTATGTGGGCGCTTAGGGCTCTAGGTGGGCGCTAAGAGCTGTAGGTGGGCGATTAGGGCTGTAAGTGGGCGCTTAGGGCTGTCGGCTGGCGCTTAGTGCGGTGGGTGAGCGCTTAGGGCTGTAGGTGGGCGACTAGGGCTGTAGATGTGCGCTCAGGGCTGTAGGTGGGCGGTTCGGGCTGTACGTGGTCGTTTCGTGCTGTAGCTGGGTGCTTAGGGCTGTAAGTGGGCGCGTAGGGCTGTAGGTGGGCGCTCAGGGCTGTCGGTGGGCGCTTAGGGCTGTACGTGGGCGCTTAGCGCTGCAGGTGGTCGCTTAGGTCACTACGTGGGCGCTTAGGGCTGTAGGTGGTCGCCTAGGGCTGTAGGTGGGCCCTTAGGGCTGTAGGTGGGCGCTGAGGGCTGTACGTGGGCGATGATGGCTGCAGATGTGCGTTTAGGGCTGTCGGAGGGCGCTTAGGGCTATAGGTGGGCGCTTAGGGCACTAGGTGGGCGAATAGGGCTGCAGGTGGGCGATCAGGGCTGTAATTGGGCGCTTAGCGCTTTAGGTGGGCGTTTAGGGCTGTAGGTGGGCGCTCAGGGCTGTTGGTGGGCGCTTAGGGCTGCAGGTGGGCGCTCAGGGCTGTTGATGGGCGATTAGTTCTGTAGGTGGGCGCTTACGGCTGTATGTGCGCCCTCAGGGCTGGAGGTGGGCGCTCAGGGCTGTACGTGGGCGCTTAGGGCTGTAGGTGTGCGCGTAGGGCTGCAGGTGGGCGATGAGGGCTGTAGGTGTGCGCTAAGTGCTGTATGTGGGCGCGTAGGGCTGTAGGTGGGCGCATAGGGCTGTAGGTGGGCGCTTAGGGCTTTAAGCGGTCGCTTAGGGATATAGGTGGGCGCTCAGGTCTGTTGGTGGACGATTACGGCTGTAGGTGGGCGCTTAGGGCTGCCGGCGGGAGCTTAGTGCTGTAAATGGGCGCTTAGGGCTGTAGGTGGGCGCTTATGCCTGTAGTTTGGCGCTTAGAGTGGTAGCTGGGAGCTCAGGACTGTAGTTGGGCGCGTAGCGCTGTAGGTGGGACGTTAGGGCTGTAGTTGGGCGCTTAGGGCTGTAGGTGGGCGCTAAGAGCTGTAGGTGGGCGCTTAGGGCTGTATGTGGGCGCTCAGGGCTTTAGGTGGGCGGTTAGGGCTGTACGTGATCGTTTCGTGCTGCAGCTGGGTGCTTAGGTCTGTAGGTGGGCGCGTGGGGCTGTAGGTGGGCGCTCAGGGCTGTCGGTGGGCGCTTAGGGCTGTACGTGGGCGCTTAGCGCTGCAGGTGGTCGCTTAGGTCACTAGGTGGGCGTTTAGGGCTGTAGGTGGTCGCCTAGGGCTGTAGGTGGGCCCTTAGGGCTGTAGGTGGGCGCTGAGGGCTGTACGTGGGCGATGATGGCTGCAGATGTGCGCTTAGGGCTGTCGGAGGGCGCTTAGGGCTATAGGTGGGCGCTTAGGGCACTAGGTGGGCGAATAGGGCTGCAGGTGGGCGATCAGGGCTGTAATTGGGCGCTTAGCGCTTTAGGTGGGCGTTTAGGGCTGTAGGTGGGCGCTCAGGGCTGTTGGTGGGCGCTTAGGGCTGCAGGTGGGCGCTCAGGGCTGTTGATGGGCGATTAGTTCTGTAGGTGGGCGCTTACGGCTGTATGTGCGCCCTCAGGGCTGGAGGTGGGCGCTCAGGGCTGTACGTGGGCGCTTAGGGCTGTAGGTGTGCGCGTAGGGCTGCAGGTGGGCGATGAGGGCTGTAGGTGTGCGCTAAGTGCTGTATGTGGGCGCGTAGGGCTGTAGGTGGGCGCATAGGGCTGTAGGTGGGCGCTTAGGGCTTTAAGCGGTCGCTTAGGGATATAGGTGGGCGCTCAGGTCTGTTGGTGGACGATTACGGCTGTAGGTGGGCGCTTAGGGCTGCCGGCGGGAGCTTAGTGCTGTAAATGGGCGCTTAGGGCTGTAGGTGGGCGCTTATGCCTGTAGTTTGGCGCTTAGAGTGGTAGCTGGGAGCTCAGGACTGTAGTTGGGCGCGTAGCGCTGTAGGTGGGACGTTAGGGCTGTAGTTGGGCGCTTAGGGCTGTAGGTGGGCGCTAAGAGCTGTAGGTGGGCGCTTAGGGCTGTATGTGGGCGCTCAGGGCTTTAGGTGGGCGGTTAGGGCTGTACGTGATCGTTTCGTGCTGCAGCTGGGTGCTTAGGTCTGTAGGTGGGCGCGTGGGGCTGTAGGTGGGCGCTCAGGGCTGTCGGTGGGCGCTTAGGGCTGTACGTGGGCGCTTAGCGCTGCAGGTGGTCGCTTAGGTCACTAGGTGGGCGTTTAGGGCTGTAGGTGGTCGCCTAGGGCTGTAGGTGGGCCCTTAGGGCTGTAGGTGGGCGCTGAGGGCTGTAGGTGGGCGATCATGGCTGCAGATGTGCGCTTAGGGCTGTCGGAGGGCGCTTAGGGCTATAGGTGGGCGCTAAGGCCACTAGGTGGGCGATTAGGGCTGTATGTGGGCGATCATGGCTGCAGATGTACGCTTAGGTCTGTCGGAGGGCGCGTAGGGCTGCAGGTGAGGTCTTAGGTCTGTAGTTGGGCACTCGGGGTTGTAGGTGTGCGCTTAGGGCTGTAGTTGGGCGCTCAGGGCTGTAGGTGTGCGCTTAGGGCTGTAGGTGGGCGCTTACGGCTGTAATTTGGCGCTTAGGGCGGTAGGTGGGCGATGAGGGCTGTAGTTAGGCGCTTAGGGCTGTAGTTGGTCGCTCAGTGCTTTAGATGAGCGCTCAGGGCTGTAGGTGGGCTCTTAGGGCTGTCGTTGGGCTCTCACGACTGTAGGTGGGCGTGTAGGGCTTTACGTGGGCGTTTATGGCTGTAGGTGGGCGCTCAGGGCTGTTGGAGGGCGATTAGGGCTGTGGTGGGCGCTTAGGGCTGTCGGCGGGCGATTAGGTCTGTATGTGGGCGCTTAGGGCTGTAGGTGGGCGCTTTGGGCTTTAGATGGTCACTTAGGGATGTAGTTGGGCGCTGGGTGCTGTTGTTGGGCGATTACGGCTGTAGACGGGCGCTTCGGGCTGTCGGCTGGCGCTTAGTGCTGTAGGTGGGCGCTCAGGGCTGTAGGTGTGCGCTTAGGGCAGTAGGTGGGCGCTGAGGGCTGTAGGTGTGCGCTGAGGGCTGTAGGTGGGCAATCAGGGCTGTAGGTGGACGCTAAGGGCTGTAGGTGGTCGCTCAGTGCTTAAGAAGTGCGCTCAGGGATGTAGTTGGGCTCTTAGGGCCGGGGGTGGGCTCTCAGGGCTGTAGGTGGGCGATTAGGGCTTTAGGTGGGCGTTTAGGGCAGTAGGTGGGCGCTCAGGGCTGTCGGCTGGCGCATAGGGCTCTAGGTGGCCGCTTAGGGCTGTACGTGGCCGCTTAGGGCTGTAGGTGGGCGCTTAGGGCTGTTTGTGGGCGATCATGGCTATAGATGTGCGCTTAGGTCTGTCGGAGGGCGCGTAGGGCTGTCGCAGGGCGCTAAGGGCTGTAGGTGGGCGCTTAGGGCTGTAGGTGGGCGCTTAGGGCACTAGGTGGGCAATTAGGGCTGTAGGTGGTCGCCTTGGCCAGTAGTTGGGTGCTCAGAGCTGTATGTGGGCGATCATGGCTGCAGATGTGCGCTTAGTTCTGTCGGAGGGCGCGTAGGGCTGTAGGTGGGCTCTTAGGGCTGTAGTTGGGCACTCAGGTCTGTAGGGGGGCATTTAGGGCTTTAGGTGGGCGGTTAGGGCTGTACGTGGGCGCTCAGGGCTGTTGGTGGGCGATTAGGGCTGTAGGTGGGCGCTTAGGGCTGTCGGCGGGCGCTTAGGTCTGTAGGTGGGCGCTTAGGACTGTAGTTGGGCGCTTAGGGCTGCTGTTTGGCGCTTAGGGCGGTAGGTGGTCGCGTAGGGTTGTAGGTGGGCGTTCAGGGCAGCAGGTGGGCGCTTAGCGCTGTAGGTGGGCGTTTAGGTATCTAGGTGGGTGCTTAGGGCAGTAGATGGGCGCTTCGGTCTGTAGGGTGGGCGATTAGGGCTGTAGGTAGGCGCTCAGTGTTCTAGTTGGCGCTGTGGGCTGCAGGTGGGCACTGTGGGTTGCAGGTGGGCGCTTAGGGCTGCTGGTGGCGTCTTGGGGCTGTAGGTTGTCGCTCAGTGCTTTAGGTGGGTGTTGAGGGCAGTTGGTAACCTCTTAGTGCTGTGGTTGGGCTCTCAGGGCTGTAGGTGGGCGCTGAGAACAGTAGTTGTGCGCTCAGCGCTTTAGGTGGGCGCTTAGGGCTGTAGTTGGGCGCTCAGGGCTGTAGGTGGGCGCTTTGGGCTGTAGGTGGGGCGCTTAGGGCTATAGGTGGCGCTTACGGCTGTAATTTGGCGCTTAGGGCGGTAGGTGGGCGATGAGGGCTGTAGTTGGGGCGCTTAGGGCTGTAGTTGGTCGCTCAGTGCTTTAGATGAGCGCTCAGGGCTGTAGGTGGGCTCTTAGGGCTGTCGTTGGGCTCTCACGACTGTAGGTGGGCGTGTAGGGCTTTAGGTGGGCGATTATGGCTGTAGGTGGGCGCTCAGGGCTGTTGGAGGGCGATTAGGGCTGTGGTGGGCGCTTAGGGCTGTCGGCGGGCGATTAGGTCTGTAGGTGGGCGCTTAGGGCTGTAGGTGGGCGCTTTGGGCTTTAGATGGTCACTTAGGGATGTAGTTGGGCGCTGGGTGCTGTTGTTGGGCGATTACGGCTGTAGACGGGCGCTTCGGGCTGTCGGCTGGCGCTTAGTGCTGTAGGTGGGCGCTCAGGGCTGTAGGTGTGCGCTTAGGGCAGTAGGTGGGCGCTGAGGGCTGTAGGTGTGCGCTGAGGGCTGTAGGTGGGCACTCAGGGCTGTAGGTGGACGCTTAGGGCTGTAGGTGGTCGCTCAGTGCTTTAGAAGTGCGCTCAGGGCTGTAGTAGGGCTCTTAGGGCCGGGGGTGGGCTCTCAGGGCTGTAGGTGGGCGATTAGGGCTTTAGGTGGGCGTTTAGGGCAGTAGGTGGGCGCTCAGGGCTGTCGGCTGGCGCATAGGGCTCTAGGTGGCCGCTTAGGGCTGTAGGTGGCCGCTTAGCGCTGTAGGTGGGCGCTTAGGGCTGTTTGTGGGTGATCATGGCTACAGATGTGCGCTTAGGTCTGTCGGAGGGCGCGTAGGGCTGTCGCAGGGCGCTAAGGGCTGTAGCTGGGCGCTTAGGGCTGTAGGTGGGCGCTTAGGGCACTAGGTGGGCGATTAGGGGCTGTAGGTGGTCGCCTTGGCCAGTAGTTGGGTGCTCAGAGCTGTATGTGGGCGATCATGGCTGCAGATGTGCGCTTAGTTCTGTCGGAGGGCGCGTAGGGCTGTATGTGGGCTCTTAGGGCTGTAGTTGGGCACTCAGGTCTGTAGGGGGGCATTTAGGGCTTTAGGTGGGCGGTTAGGGCTGTAGGTGGGCGCTCAGGGCTGTAGGTGGGCGCTTAGGGCTGTCGGCGGGCGCTTAGGTCTGTAGGTGGGCGCTTAGGACTGTAGTTGGGCGCTTAGGGCTGCTGTTTGGCGCTTAGGGCGGTAGGTGGTCGCGTAGGGTTGTAGGTGGGCGTTCAGGGCAGCAAGTGGGGCGCTTAGCGCTGTAGGTGGGCGTTTAGGTATCTAGGTGGGTGCTTAGGGCTGTAGATGGGCGCTTAGGGCTGTAGGTGGGCGATTAGGGCTGTAGGTAGGCGCTCTGTGTTCTAGTTGGCGCTGTGGGCTGCAGGTGGGCGCTGTGGGCTGCAGGTGGGCGCTTAGGGCTGCTGGTGGCGTCTTGGAGCTGTAGGTTGTCGCTCAGTGCTTTAGGTGGATTTTGAGGGCAGTTGGTGACCTCTTAGTGCTGTGGTTGGGCTCTCAGGGCTGTAGGTGGGCGCTGAGAACAGTAGTTGTGCGCTCAGCGCTGTAGGTGGGCGCTTAGGGCTGTAGTTGAGCGCTCAGGGCTGTAGCTGGGCGCTTTGGGCTGTAGGTGGGCGCTTAGGGCTGTAGTTGGGCGCTTAGGGCTTCAGGTGGTCACTTAGGGATGTAGATGGGCGCTGGGGGCTGTTGATGGGCGATTAGGGCTGTAGACGGCCGCTTCGGGCTGTCGGCTGGCGCTTAGTGCTGCAGGTGGACGCTCAGGGCTGTAGGTGTGCGCTTAGGGCTGTAGGTGGGCGCTCAGGGCTGTAGGTGGGCTCTTAGGGCTGTCGTTGGGCTCTCAGGACTGTAGATGGGCGCGTAGGGCTTTAGTTGGGCGTTTATGGTGGGCGATTAGGGCTGTAGGTGGGCGCTTAGGTCTGTAGGTGGGCGCTTAGGGCTGTAGTTGGGCGCTTTGGGATGCAGGTGGGCGCTTAGGTCTTTAGGTGGTCGCTTAGGGATGTAGGTGGGCGCTCAGGGATGTTGATGGGCGACTAGGGCTGTAGACGGGCGCTTCGGGCTGTCGGCTGGCTCTTAGTGCTGTAGGTGATCGCTTTGGGCTGTATGTGGGCGCTTAGGGCTGTAGGTGGGCGATGAGGGCTGTAGGTGGGCGCTTAGGGCTGTAGGTGGGGGCTTAGGGCTGTAGGTGGTCGCTCAATGCTTTAGATGGGCGCTCGGGGCTGTAGGTAGGCTCTTAGGGCTGTCATTGGGCTCTCAGGGCTGTAGGTGGGCGCTTAGGGCTTTAGGTGGGCGCTTAGGGCTGTAGGTGGGGCGCTTAGGGTTTCAGGTGGTCACTTAGGGATGTAGATGGGCGCTTGGGGCTGTTGTTGTGCGATTAGGGCTGTAGGCGGCCGCTTCGGGCTGTCGGCTTGCGCTTAGTGCTGCAGGTGGACGTCAGGGCTGTAGCTGTGCGCTTAGGGCTGTAGGCGGTCGCTCAGTGCTTTAGAAGGGCGCTCAGGGCTTTATGTGGGCTCTTTGGGCTGTGGGTGGGCTCTCAGGGCTGTAGGTGGGCGCTTAGTGTTTTGTGTTGGGCGTTTAGGGCTGTACGTGGGCGCTCAGGGCTGTCGGCGGGCGCTTAGGGCTGTAGGTGGCCGCTTAGGGCTGTAGGTGTGCGCTTAGGGCTGTAGGTGAGCGCTAAGTGCTATACGAAGGTGCTTAGGGCTGTAGATGGGCGTTTAGGGCTGTAGGTGGGCGAATAGGGCTGTAGGTAGGCGCTCAGTGCTCTAGGAGGCGCTGCGGGCTGCAGATGGGCGATTACGGCTTTAGGAGGGCGCTTAGGGCTGCAGATTGTCGCTCAGTGGTTTAGTTGGGTGGTTAGGGCAGTAGGTGAGCTGTTAGTGCTATGGTTGTGCTATCAGCGCTGTAGGTGGACGCTCAGAACCGTAGGTGGGCGTGTATGGCTTTAGGTGATCGAGTAGGGCTGCAGGAGGGCGCTCAGTGCTGTAGGTTAGCGCTTAGCGCTTTCGGTGGGCGCATAGGTCTGTAGGTGGGCTCTTAGGGCTGTCGTTGGGCACTCACGGATGTAGGTGGGCGCTTAGGGCTTTAGGTGGGCGTTCAGGGCTGTTGGTGGGCGATTAGGGCTGTAGGTGGGCGCCTAGGGCTGTCGGCGGGCGCTTAGGGCTGAAGGTGGGCGCTTAGGGCTGTAGGTGGGCGCTTAGGGCTTCAGGTGGTCACTTAGGGATGTAGATGGGCGCTGGGGGCTGTTGTTGTGCGATTAGGGCTGTAGATGGCCGCTTCGGGCTGTCGGCTGGCGCTTAGTGCTGCAGGTGGACGCTCAGGGCTGTAGCTGTGCGCTTAGGGCTGTAGGTGGTCGCTCAGTGCTTTAGAAGGGCGCTCAGGGCTGTATGTGGGCGCTTTGGGCTGTGGGTGGGCTCTCAGGGCTGTAGGTGGGCGCTTATGGTTTCAGGTGGGCGATTAGGGCTCTAGGTGGGCGCTCAGGGCTGTCGGCGGGCGCTTAGGGCTGTCGGTGGCCGCTTAGGGCTGTAGGTGGGCGCTTAGTGCTGTAGATGAGAGCTAAGTGCTATAGGTAGGTGGTTAGGGCTGTAGATGGGCGTTTAGGGCTGTCGGTGGGCGAATAGGGCTGTAGGTAGGCGCTCAGTGCTCTAGGAGGCGCTGTGGGCTGCAGGTGGGCGATTAGGGCTTTAGGAGGGCTCCTGGCGCTGTAGATGGGCGCTTAGCGCTTTATGTGGGCGCTTAGGGCTGTAGGTGGGCGCTCAGGGCTGTAGGTGTGCGCTTATGGCTGTAGGTGGGCGCTCAGGGCTGTAGGTGTGCGCTTAGGGCTGCAGGTGGGCGCTGAGGGCTGTAGGTGGGCACTTAGGGCTGTAGGTGGGCGCTGAGGAATGTAGGTGAGCGCTGAGGGATGTAGGTGGGCCCTTAGGTCTTTATGTGGGCGCTTAGGGCTGTAGGTGGGCGCTCAGGGCTGTAGGTGTGCGCTTATGGCTGTAGGTGGGCGCTCAGGGCTGTAGGTGTGCGCTTAGGGCTGCAGGTGGGCGCTGAGGGCTGTAGGTGGGCACTTAGGGCTGTAGGTGGGCGCTGAGGAATGTAGGTGAGCGCTGAGGGATGTAGGTGGGCCCTTAGGTCTTTATGTGGGCGCTTAGGGCTGTAGGTGGGGCGCTCAGTGCTTTAGAAGTGCGCTCAGGGCTGTAGTCGGGATTTAGGGCTGTAGGTGTGCGCTTAGGGCTGCAGGTGGGCGCTGAGGGCTGTAGGTGGGCACTTAGGGCTGTAGGTGGGCGCTGAGGAATGTAGGTGAGCGCTGAGGGATGTAGGTGGGCCCTTAGGTCTTTAGGTGTGCGCGTAGGGCTGTAGGTGGGCGCTCAGTGCTTTAGAAGTGCGCTCAGGGCTGTAGTCGGGATTTTAGGGCTGTGGTTGGGCTCTCAGGCCTGCAGGTTGGCGCTTACGGCATTAGGGGGCGTTTAGGGCAGTAGGTGGGCGCTCAGGGCTGTCGGCTGGCGCTTGGGGCTCTAGGTGGCCGCTTAGGGCTGTAGGTGGCCGCTTAGCGCTGTAGGTGGGCGCTTAGGGCTGTATGTGGGCGATCATGGCTGTAGATGTACGCTTAGGTCTGTCAGAGGGCGCGTAGGGTTGTAAGTCGGCTCTTAGATCTGTAGTTGGGCACTCAGGGCTGTAGGTGGTCGCATTCGCCTGTAGTTCGGCGCTCAGAGCTGTATGTGGGCGATCATGGCTGTAGATGTGCGCTTAGGTCTGTCGGAGGGCGCGTGAGGCTGTAGGTGGGCTCTTAGGGCTGTAGTTGGGCACTCAGGGCTGTAGGGTGGCGCTTAGGGCTTTAGTTTGGCGGTTAGGACTGTAGGTGGGCGCTCAGGGCTGTTGGTGGGCGCTTAGGGCTGTAGGTGGGCGCTTAGGACTGTAGTTGGGCCCTTAGGGCTGCTGTTTGGCGCTTAGGGCGGTAGGTGGTCGCGTAGGGTTGTAGGTGGGAGTTCAGAGCAGCAGGTGGGCGCTTAGCGCTGTAGGTGGGCGTTTAGGAATCTAGGTGGGTGCTTAGGGCTGTAGATGGGCGCTTAGGGCTGTAGGTGGGCGATTAGGGCTCCAGGTAGGCGCGCAGTGCTCTCGTTGGCGCTGTGGGCTGCAGATGGGCGCTGTGGGCTGCAGGTGGGCGCTTAGGGCTGCAGGTGGCGTCTTGGGGCTGTATTATGTCGCTCAGTGCTTTAGGTGTGTGTTGAGGGCTGTAGGTGAGATCTTAGTGCTGTGGTTGGGCACTCAGGGCTGTAGGTGGGCGCTGCGAACAGTAGGTGTGCGCTCAGCGCTGTAGGTGGGCGATTAGGGCTGTAGTTGGGCACTCAGGGCTGTTGGTGGGCGATTAGAGCTGTAGATGGGCGCGTAGGACTGTAGGTGGGCGCGTAGGGCTGTAGGTGGGCGCTTAGGGCTGTAGGTGGGCGCTCAGGGCAGTAGGTGGGCTCTTAGAGCTGTGGGTGGGCTCTCAGGGCTGTAGGTGGGCGCCTAGGGCTTTAGGTGGGCGTTTAGGGCTGTAGGTGGGCGCTCAGGGCTGTCGGTGGGCGCTTTGGGATGTAGGTGGGCGCTTAGGGCTTTAGGTGGTCGCTTAGGGATGTAGGTGGGCGCTCAGGGCTGTTGATGGGCGATTAGGGCTGTAGACGGGCGCTTCGGGCTGTCGGCTGGCTCTTAGTGCTGTAGGTGATCGCTTTGGGCTGTATGTGGGCGCTTAGGGCTGTAGGTGGGCGATGAGGGCTGTAGGTGGGCGCTTATGGCTGTAGGTGGGCTCTTAGGGCTGTCGTTGGGCTCTCAGGACTGTAGATGGGCGCGTAGGGCTTTAGTTGGGCGTTTATGGTGGGCGATTAGGGCTGTAGGTGGGCGCTTAGGTCTGTAGGTGGGCGCTTAGGGCTGTAGGTGGGCGCTTTGGGATGCAGGTGGGCGCTTAGGTCTTTAGGTGGTCGCTTAGGGATGTAGGTGGGCGCTCAGGGATGTTGATGGGCGACTAGGGCTGTAGACGGGCGCTTCGGGCTGTCGGCTGGCTCTTAGTGCTGTAGGTGATCGCTTTGGGCTGTATGTGGGCGCTTAGGGCTGTAGGTGGGCGATGAGGGCTGTAGGTGGGCGCTTAGGGCTGTAGGTGGGGGCTTAGGGCTGTAGGTGGTCGCTCAATGCTTTAGATGGGCGCTCGGGGCTGTAGGTAGGCTCTTAGGGCTGTCATTGGGCTCTCAGGGCTGTAGGTGGGCGCTTAGGGCTTTAGGTGGGCGCTTAGGGCTGTAGGTGGGCGCTTAGGGTTTCAGGTGGTCACTTAGGGATGTAGATGGGCGCTTGGGGCTGTTGTTGTGCGATTAGGGCTGTAGGCGGCCGCTTCGGGCTGTCGGCTTGCGCTTAGTGCTGCAGGTGGACGTCAGGGCTGTAGCTGTGCGCTTAGGGCTGTAGGCGGTCGCTCAGTGCTTTAGAAGGGCGCTCAGGGCTTTATGTGGGCTCTTTGGGCTGTGGGTGGGCTCTCAGGGCTGTAGGTGGGCGCTTAGTGTTTTTGTTGGGCGTTTAGGGCTGTACGTGGGCGCTCAGGGCTGTCGGCGGGCGCTTAGGGCTGTAGGTGGCCGCTTAGGGCTGTAGGTGTGCGCTTAGGGCTGTAGGTGAGCGCTAAGTGCTATACGAAGGTGCTTAGGGCTGTAGATGGGCGTTTAGGGCTGTAGGTGGGCGAATAGGGCTGTAGGTAGGCGCTCAGTGCTCTAGGAGGCGCTGCGGGCTGCAGATGGGCGATTACGGCTTTAGGAGGGCGCTTAGGGCTGCAGATTGTCGCTCAGTGGTTTAGTTGGGTGGTTAGGGCAGTAGGTGAGCTGTTAGTGCTATGGTTGTGCTATCAGCGCTGTAGGTGGACGCTCAGAACCGTAGGTGGGCGTGTATGGCTGTAGGTGATCGAGTAGGGCTGCAGGAGGGCGCTCAGTGCTGTAGGTTAGCGCTTAGCGCTTTCGGTGGGCGCATAGGTCTGTAGGTGGGCTCTTAGGGCTGTCGTTGGGCACTCAGGGATGTAGGTGGGCGCTTAGGGCTTTAGGTGGGCGTTCAGGGCTGTTGGTGGGCGATTAGGGCTGTAGGTGGGCGCCTAGGGCTGTCGGCGGGCGCTTAGGGCTGAAGGTGGGCGCTTAGGGCTGTAGGTGGGCGCTTAGGGCTTCAGGTGGTCACTTAGGGATGTAGATGGGCGCTGGGGGCTGTTGTTGTGCGATTAGGGCTGTAGATGGCCGCTTCGGGCTGTCGGCTGGCGCTTAGTGCTGCAGGTGGACGCTCAGGGCTGTAGCTGTGCGCTTAGGGCTGTAGGTGGTCGCTCAGTGCTTTAGAAGGGCGCTCAGGGCTGTATGTGGGCGCTTTGGGCTGTGGGTGGGCTCTCAGGGCTGTAGGTGGGCGCTTATGGTTTCAGGTGGGCGATTAGGGCTCTAGGTGGGCGCTCAGGGCTGTCGGCGGGCGCTTAGGGCTGTCGGTGGCCGCTTAGGGCTGTAGGTGGGCGCTTAGTGCTGTAGATGAGAGCTAAGTGCTATAGGTAGGTGGTTAGGGCTGTAGATGGGCGTTTAGGGCTGTCGGTGGGCGAATAGGGCTGTAGGTAGGCGCTCAGTGCTCTAGGAGGCGCTGTGGGCTGCAGGTGGGCGATTAGGGCTTTAGGAGGGCTCCTGGCGCTGTAGATGGGCGCTTAGCGCTTTATGTGGGCGCTTAGGGCTGTAGGTGGGCGCTCAGGGCTGTAGGTGTGCGCTTATGGCTGTAGGTGGGCGCTCAGGGCTGTAGGTGTGCGCTTAGGGCTGCAGGTGGGCGCTGAGGGCTGTAGGTGGGCACTTAGGGCTGTAGGTGGGCGCTGAGGAATGTAGGTGAGCGCTGAGGGATGTAGGTGGGCCCTTAGGTCTTTATGTGGGCGCTTAGGGCTGTAGGTGGGCGCTCAGGGCTGTAGGTGTGCGCTTATGGCTGTAGGTGGGCGCTCAGGGCTGTAGGTGTGCGCTTAGGGCTGCAGGTGGGCGCTGAGGGCTGTAGGTGGGCACTTAGGGCTGTAGGTGGGCGCTGAGGAATGTAGGTGAGCGCTGAGGGATGTAGGTGGGCCCTTAGGTCTTTATGTGGGCGCTTAGGGCTGTAGGTGGGCGCTCAGTGCTTTAGAAGTGCGCTCAGGGCTGTAGTCGGGATTTTAGGGCTGTAGGTGTGCGCTTAGGGCTGCAGGTGGGCGCTGAGGGCTGTAGGTGGGCACTTAGGGCTGTAGGTGGGCGCTGAGGAATGTAGGTGAGCGCTGAGGGATGTAGGTGGGCCCTTAGGTCTTTAGGTGTGCGCGTAGGGCTGTAGGTGGGCGCTCAGTGCTTTAGAAGTGCGCTCAGGGCTGTAGTCGGGATTTTAGGGCTGTGGTTGGGCTCTCAGGCCTGCAGGTTGGCGCTTACGGCTTTAGGGGGCGTTTAGGGCAGTAGGTGGGCGCTCAGGGCTGTCGGCTGGCGCTTGGGGCTCTAGGTGGCCGCTTAGGGCTGTAGGTGGCCGCTTAGCGCTGTAGGTGGGCGCTTAGGGCTGTATGTGGGCGATCATGGCTGTAGATGTACGCTTAGGTCTGTCAGAGGGCGCGTAGGGTTGTAGGTCGGCTCTTAGATCTGTAGTTGGGCACTCAGGGCTGTAGGTGGTCGCATTCGCCTGTAGTTCGGCGCTCAGAGCTGTATGTGGGCGATCATGGCTGTAGATGTGCGCTTAGGTCTGTCGGAGGGCGCGTGAGGCTGTAGGTGGGCTCTTAGGGCTGTAGTTGGGCACTCAGGGCTGTAGGGTGGCGCTTAGGGCTTTAGTTTGGCGGTTAGGACTGTAGGTGGGCGCTCAGGGCTGTTGGTGGGCGCTTAGGGCTGTAGGTGGGCGCTTAGGACTGTAGTTGGGCCCTTAGGGCTGCTGTTTGGCGCTTAGGGCGGTAGGTGGTCGCGTAGGGTTGTAGGTGGGCGTTCAGAGCAGCAGGTGGGCGCTTAGCGCTGTAGGTGGGCGTTTAGGAATCTAGGTGGGTGCTTAGGGCTGTAGATGGGCGCTTAGGGCTGTAGGTGGGCGATTAGGGCTCCAGGTAGGCGCTCAGTGCTCTCGTTGGCGCTGTGGGCTGCAGATGGGCGCTGTGGGCTGCAGGTGGGCGCTTAGGGCTGCAGGTGGCGTCTTGGGGCTGTATTATGTCGCTCAGTGCTTTAGGTGTGTGTTGAGGGCTGTAGGTGAGTTCTTAGTGCTGTGGTTGGGCACTCAGGGCTGTAGGTGGGCGCTGCGAACAGTAGGTGTGCGCTCAGCGCTGTAGGTGGGCGATTAGGGCTGTAGTTGGGCACTCAGGGCTGTTGGTGGGCGATTAGAGCTGTAGATGGGCGCGTAGGACTGTAGGTGGGCGCGTAGGGCTGTAGGTGGGCGCTTAGGGCTGTAGGTGGGCGCTCAGGGCAGTAGGTGGGCTCTTAGAGCTGTGGGTGGGCTCTCAGGGCTGTAGGTGGGCGCCTAGGGCTTTAGGTGGGCGTTTAGGGCTGTAGGTGGGCGCTCAGGGCTGTCGGTGGGCGCTTTGGGATGTAGGTGGGCGCTTAGGGCTTTAGGTGGTCGCTTAGGGATGTAGGTGGGCGCTCAGGGCTGTTGATGGGCGATTAGGGCTGTAGACGGGCGCTTCGGGCTGTCGGCTGGCGCTTAGTGCTGTAGGTGGGCGCTTAGGTCTCTATGTGGGCGCTTACGGCTATATTGTGGCGCTTAGGGCGGTAGGTGTGCGATGAGGGCTGTAGGTGGGCGCTTAGAGCTGCAGGTGGTTGCTCAGTGCTTTAGATGGGCGCTCTGGGCTGTAGGTGGTCTCTTAGGGCTGTCGTTGGGCTGTCAGGGCTGTAGGTGGGCGCTTAGGGCTTTAGGTGGGCGGTCAGTGCTGTTGGTGGGCGATTAGGGCTGTAGGTGGGCGCCTAGGGCTGTCGGCGGGCGCTTAGGGCTGTAGGTGGGCTCTTATGGCTGTAGGTGGGCGCTTAGGGCTTCGGGTGGTCACTTAGGGATGTAGATGGGGCTGGGGGCTGTTGTTGGGCGATTAGGGCTGTAGACGGCCGCTTCGGGCTGTCGGCTGGCGCTTAGTGCTGCAGGTGGACGCTCAGGGCTGTCGGTGTGCGCTTAGGGCTGTAGGTGGGCGCTGAGGGCTGTAGGTGGGCTCTTATGGCTGTTGGTGGGCGCTTAGGGCTGTATGTGGTCGCTCAGTGCTTTAGAAGGGCGCTCAGAGCTGTAGTTGGGCTCCTAGGGCTGTGGGTGGGCTCTCAGGGCTGTAGGTGGGTGGCTAGCGCAGTAGGTGAGCTCTTAGTGCTGTGGTTGGGCTATCAGCACGGTAGGTGGACGCTCAGAACCGTAGGAGGGCGCTTATGGCTGCAGGTGATCGATTAGGGGTGTAGGAGGGCGCTCAGTGCTGTAGGTGGGCGTTTAGCGCTTTAGGTGGGCGATTAGCGCTTTAGGTGGGCGCTTAGGGCTGTAGGTGGGCGCTCAGGGCTGTAGGTGGGCGCTGAGTGCTCTTGGTGGGCACTTAGGGCTGTAGGTGGGCACGTAGGGCTGTAGGTGGGCGCTGAGGGATGTAGGTGGGCGCTTAGGGCTTTAGGTGGGCGCTTAGGGATGTAGGTTGGCGCTGAGGGCTGTAGGTGGGCACTTAGGACTGTAGGTGGGCGCTGAGGGATGTAGGTGGGCGCTTCAAGGGTTTAGGTGTGCGCTGAGGGCTGTAGGTGGGCGCTGAGTGCTGTGGTTGGGCTCTCACGACTGTAGGTGAGCGCGTAAGGCTTGAGGTGGGCGATTATGGCTGTAGGTGGGCGCTCAGGGCAGTTGGTGGGCGATTGGGGCTGTAGGTGGGCGCTTAGGGCTTTCGGTGGTCACTTAGGGATGTAGGTGGGCGATCGGGGCTGTTGTTGGGCGATTAGGGCTGTAGACGGGCGCTTCGGGCTGTAGGTGGGCGCTCAGGGCTGTAGGTGTGCACTCAGGGCTGTAGGTGTGCGCTTAGGGCAGTAGGTGGGCGCAGAGGGCTGTAGGTGGACACTCAGGGCTGTAGGTGGGCGCTTAGGGCTGTGGTTGGGCTCTCAGGGCTGTAGGTGGGCACGTAGCGCTGTAGGTGGGCACTGAGCGCTGTAGGTGGTCGCTCAGTGCTTTAGAAGGGCGCTCAGGGCTGTAGGTGGGCTCTTATGGCTGTTGGTGGGCTCTCAGGTCTGTAGGTGGGCGCTTAGGGCTTTAGCTGGGCGTTTAGGGCTGTAGGTGGGCGCTCAGGGCTGTCGGCGGGCGCTTTGGGATGTAGGTGGGCGTTTAGGGCTTTAGTTGGTCGCTTACGGATGTAGGTGGGCGCTCAGGGCTGTTGATGGGCGATTAGGGCTGTAGACGGGCGCTTCGGGCTGTCGGCTGGCGCTTAGTGCTGTAGGTGGGCGCTTAGGGCTGTATGTGGGCGCTTACGGCTGTATTGTATCGCTTAGGGCGGTAGGTGTGCGATGAGGGCTGTAGGTGGGCCCTTAGGGCTGTAGGTGGTTGCTCAGTGCTTTAGATGGGCGCTCTGGGCTGTAGGTGGGCTCTTAGGGCTGTCGTTGGGCTGTCAGGGCTGTAGGTGGGCGCTTAGGGCTTTAGGTGGGCGGTCAGTGCTGTTTGTGGGCGATTAGGGCTGTAGGTGGGCGCCTAGGGCTGTCGGCGGGCGCTTAGGGCTGTAGGTGGGCGCTTAGGGCTGTAGGTGGGCGCTTAGGGCTTCAGGTGGTCACTTAGGGATGTAGATGGGCGCTTGGGGCTGTTGTTGTGCGATTAGGGCTGTAGGCGGCCGCTTCGGGCTGTCGGCTGGCGCTTAGTGCTGCCGGTGGACGTCAGGGCTGTAGCTGTGCGCTTTGGGCTGTAGGTGGTCGCTCAGTGCTTTCGAATGCCGCTCAGGGCTGTATGTGGGCTCTTTGGGCTGTGGGTGGGCTCTCAGGGCTGTAGGTGGGCGCTTATGGTTTTAGGTGGGCGTTTAGGGCTGTAGGTGGGCGCTCAGGGCTGTCGGCGGGCGCTTAGGGCTGTAGGTGGCCGCTTAGGGCTGTAGGTGGGCGCTTAGGGCTGTAGGTGAGCGCTAAGTGCTGTAGGTAGGTGCTTAGGGCTGTAGATGGGCGTTTAGGGCTGTAGGTGGGCGAATAGGGCTATAGGTAGGCGCTCAGTGCTCTAGGAGGCGCTGTGGGCTGCAGGTGGGCGATTAGGGCTTTAGGAGGGCTCTTAGCGCTGTAGGTGGGCGCTTCGCGCTTTAGGTGGGCGCTTAGGGCTGTAGGTGGGCGCTCAGGGCTGTAGGTGTGCGCTTATGGCTGTAGTTGGGCGCTCAGGACTGTAGGTGTGCGCTTAGGGCTGCAGGTGGGCGCTGAGGGCTGTAGGTGGGCACTTAGGGCTGTAGGTGGGCGCTGAGGGATGTAGGTGGGCGCTGAGGGATGTAGGTGGGCGCTTAGGGCTTTAGGTGGGCTCTTAAGGCTGTAGGTGGGCGCTCAGGGCTGTTGTTGGGCGATTAGGGCTGTAGACGGGCGCTTCGGGCTGTCGGCTGGCGCTTAGGGCTATATGTGGACGCTTACGTCTGTAATTTGGCGCTTAGGGCGGTAGGTGGGCGATGAGGGCTGTAGTTGGGCGCTTAGGGCTGTAGTTGGTCGCTCAGTGCTTTAGATGAGCGCTCAGGGTTGTAGGTGGGCTCTTAGGGCTGTCGTTGTGCTCTCACGACTGTAGGTGGGCGCGTAGGGCTTTAGGTGGGCATTTATGGCTGTAGGTGGGCGCTCAGGGCTGTAGGTGGGCGATTAGGGCTGTAGGTGGGCGCTTAGGGATGTCGGCGGGCGCTTAGCTCTGTAGGTGGGCGCTTAGGGCTGTAGGTGGGAGCTTAGGGCTTTAGATGGTCACTTAACGATGTAGTTGGGCGCTGGGGGCTGTTGTTGGGCTATTAGGGCTGCAGACGGGCGCTTCGGGCTGTCGGCTGGCGCTTAGTGCTGTAGGTGGGCGCTCAGGGCTGTAGGTGGGCAATCAGGGCTGTAGGTGGGCGCTTAGGGCTGTAGGTGGACGCTCAGTGCATTAGAAGTGCGCTCAGGGCTGTAGTTGGGCTCTTAGGGCTGTGGTTGGGCTCTCAGGCCTGCAGGTTGGCGCTTAGGGCTTTAGGTGGGCGTTTAGGGCAGTAGGTGGGCGCTCAGGGCTGTCGGCTGGCGCTTAGGGCTCTAGGTGGCCGCTTAGGGCTGTAGGTGGCCGCTTAGGGCTGTAGGTGGGCGCTTAGGGCTGTATGTGGGCGATCATGGCTGTAGATGTACGCTTAGGTCTGTCGGAGGGCGCGTAGGGCTGTAGGTGGGCTCTTAGATCTGTAGTTGGGCACTCAGGGCTGTAGGTGGTCGCCTTCGCCTGTAGTTGGGCGCTCAGAGCTGTATGTGGGCGTTCATGGCTGTAGATGTGCGCTTAGGTCTGTCGGAGGGCGCGTGGGGCTGTATGTGGGCTCTTAGGGCTGTAGGTGGGCACTCAGGGCTGTAGGGTGGCGCTTAGGGCTTTCGTTGGGCGGTTAGGGCTGTAGGTGGGCGCTCAGTGCTGTTGGTGGGCGATTAGGCCTGTAGGTGGGCGCTTAGGGCTGTCGGCGGGCGCTTAGGTCTGTAGGTGGGCGCTTAGGATTGTAGTTGGGCGCTTTGGGCTGCTGTTTGGCGCTTAGGGCGGTAGGTGGTCGCGTAGGGTTGTAGGTGGGCGTTCAGAGCAGCAGGTGGGCGCTTAGCGCTGTAGGTGGGCGTTTAGGAATCTAGGTGGGTGCTTAGGGCTGTAGATGGGCGCTTAGGGCTGTAGGTGTGCGAATGGGGCTGTAGGTAGGCGCTCAGTGCTCTAGTTGGCGCTGTGGGCTGCAGATGGGCGCTCTGGGCTGCAGGTGGGCGCTTAGGGGTGCAGGTGGCGTCTTGGGGCTGTAGGTTGTCGCTCAGTGCTTTAGGTGGGTGTTGAGGGCAGTAGGTGAGATCTTAGTGCTGTGGTTGGGCTCGCAGGGCTGTAGGTGGGCGCTGAGAACAGTAGGTGTGCGCTCAGCGCTGTAGGTGGGCGCTTAGGGCTGTAGTTGGGCACTCAGGGCTGTTGGTGGGCGATTAGAGCTGTAGATGGGCGCGTTGGGCTGTAGGTGGGCGCGTAGGGCTATAGGTGGGCGCTCAGGGCTTTAGGTGGGCTCTTCGGGCTGTGGGTGGGCTCTCAGAGCTGTAGGTGGGCGCTTAGGGCTTTAGGTGGGCGTTTAGGGCTGTAGTTGGGCGCTCAGGGCTGCCGGTGGGCGCTTTGGGATGTAGGTGGGCGCTTAAGGCTTTAGGTGGTCGCTTAGGGATGTAGGTGGGCGCTCAGGGGTGTTGATGGGCGATTAGGGCTGTAGACGGGCGCTTCGGGCTGTCGGCTGGCGCTTAGTGCTGTAGGTGGGCGCTTAGGGCTGTATGTGGGCGCTTACGGCTGTATTGTGGCGCTTAGGGCGGTAGGTGGGCGATGAGGGCTGTAGGTGGGCGCTTAGGGCTGTAGCTGGTTGCTCAGTGCTTTAGATGGGCGCTCTGGGCTGTAGGTGGGCTCCTAGGGCTGTCGTTGGTCTGTCAGGTCTGTAGGTGGGCGCTTAGGGCTTTGGGTGGGCGGTCAGTGCTGTTGGTGGGCGATTACGGCTGTAGGTGGGCGCCTAAGGCTGTCGGCGGGCGCTTAGGGCTGTAGGTGGGCGCTTAGGGCTGTAGGTGGGCGCTTAGGGCTTCGGGTGGTCACTTAGGGATGTAGATGGGCGCTGGGGGCTGTTGTTGGGCGATTAGGGCTGTAGACGGCCGCTTCGGGCTGTCGGCTGGCGCTTAGTGCTGCCGGTGGACGTCAGGGCTGTAGCTGTGCGCTTTGGGCTGTAGGTGGTCGCTCAGTGCTTTCGAATGGCGCTCAGGGCTGTATGTGGGCTCTTTGGGCTGTGGGTGGGCTCTCAGGGCTGTAGGTGGGCGCTTATGGTTTTAGGTGGGCGTTTAGGGCTGTAGGTGGGCGCTCAGGGCTGTCGGCGGGCGCTTAGGGCTGTAGGTGGCCGCTTAGGGCTGTAGGTGGGCGCTTAGGGCTGTAGGTGAGCGCTAAGTGCTGTAGGTATGTGCTTAGGGCTGTAGATGGGCGTTTAGGGCTGTAGGTGGGCGAATAGGGCTATAGGTAGGCGCTCAGTGCTCTAGGAGGCGCTGTGGGCTGCAGGTGGGCAATTAGGGCTTTCGGAGGGCTCTTAGCGCTGTAGGTGGGCGCTTCGCGCTTTAGGTGGGCGCTTAGGGCTGTAGGTGGGCGCTCAGGGCTGTAGGTGTGCGCTTATGGCTGTAGTTGGGCGCTCAGGGCTGTAGGTGTGCGCTTAGGGCTGCAGGTGGGCGCTGAGGGCTGTAGGTGGGCACTTAGGGCTGCAGGTGGGCGCTGAGGGATGTAGGTGGGCGCTGAGGGATGTAGGTGGGCGCTTACGGCTGTATTGTGGCGCTTAGGGCGGTAGGTGGGCGATGAGGGCTGTAGGTGGGCGCTTAGGGCTGTAGCTGGTTGCTCAGTGCTTTAGATGGGCGCTCTGGGCTGTAGGTGGGCTCTTAGGGCTGTCGTTGGGCTGTCAGGTCTGTAGGTGGGCGCTTAGGGCTTTGGGTGGGCGGTCAGTGCTGTTGGTGGGCGATTACGGCTGTAGGTGGGCGCCTAAGGCTGTCGGCGGGCGCTTAGGGCTGTAGGTGGGCGCTTAGGGCTGTAGGTGGGCGCTTAGGGCTTCGGGTGGTCACTTAGGGATGTAGATGGGCGCTGGGGGCTGTTGTTGGGCGATTAGGGCTGTAGACGGCCGCTTCGGGCTGTCGGCTGGCGCTTAGTGCTGCAGGTGGACGCTCAGGGCTGTAGGTGTGCGCTTAGGGCTGTAGGTGGGCGCTGAGGGCTGTAGGTGGGCACTTAGCGCTGTAGGTGGGCGCTTAGGGCTGTAGGTGGTCGCTCAGTGCTTTAGAATGGCGCTCAGGGCTGTAGTTGGGCTCCTAGGGCTGTGGGTGGGCTCTCAGGGTTGTAGGTGGGCGCTTAGGCCTTTAGGTGGGCGTTTAGGGCTGTAGGTGGGCGATCAGGGCTGTCGGCGGGCGCTTAGGGCTGTAGGTGAGCGCTAAGTGCTATAGGTAGGTGCTTAGGGCTGTAGGTGGGCGCTTAGGATTGTAGTTGGGCGCTTTGGGCTGCTGTTTGGCGCTTAGGGCGGTAGTTGGTCGCGTAGGGTTGTAGGTGGGCGTTCAGAGCAGCAGGTGGGCGCTTAGCGCTGTAGGTGGGCGTTTAGGAATCTAGGTGGGTGCTTAGGGCTGTAGATGGGCGCTTAGGACTGTAGGTGGGCGAATAGGGCTGTAGGTAGGCGCTCAGTGCTGTAGTTGGCGCTGTGGGCTGCAGATGTGCGCTGTGGGCTGCAGGTGGGCGCTTAGGGGTGCAGGTGGCGTCTTGGGGCTGTAGGTTGTCGCTCAGTGCTTTAGGTGGGTGTTGAGGGCAGTAGGTGAGATCTTAGTGATGTGGTTGGGCTCTCAGGGCTGTAGGTGGGCGCTGAGAACAGTAGGTGTGCGCTCAGCGCTGTAGGTGGGCGCTTAGGGCTGTAGTTGGGCACTCAGGGCTGTTGGTGGGCGATTAGAGCTGTAGATGGGCGCGTTGGGCTGTAGGTGGGCGCGTAGGGCTGTAGGTGGGCGCTCAGGGCAGTAGGTGGGCTCTTAGAGCTGTGGGTGGGCTCTCAGGGCTGTAGGTGGGCGCCTAGGGCTTTAGGTGGGCGTTTAGGGCTGTAGGTGGGCGCTCAGGGCTGTCGGTGGGCGCTGTGGTATGTAGGTGGGCGCTTAAGGCTTTAGGTGGTCGCTTAGGGATGTAGGTGGGCGCTCAGGGCTGTTGATGGGCGATTAGGGCTGTAGACGGGCGCTTCGGGCTGTCGGCTGGCGCTTAGTGCTGTAGGTGGGCGCTTAGGGCTGTATGTGGGCGCTTACGGCTGTATTGTGGCGCTTAGGGCGGTAGGTGGGCGATGAGGGCTGTAGGTGGGCGCTTAGGGCTGTAGGTGGTTGCTCAGTGCTTTAGATGGGCGCTCTGGGCTGTAGGTGGGCTCTTAGGGCTGTCGTTGGGCTGTCAGGTCTGTAGTTGGGCGCTTAGGGCTTTGGGTGGGCGGTCAGTGCTGTTGGTGGGCGATTACGGCTGTAGGTGGGCGCCTAAGGCTGTCGGCGGGCGCTTAGGGCTGTAGGTGGGCGCTCAGGGATGTAGGTGGGCGCTTAGGGCTTCGGGTGGTCACTTAGGGATGTAGATGGACGCTGGGGGCTGTTGTTGGGCGATTATGGCTGTAGACGGCCGCTTCGGGCTGTCGGCTGGCGCTTAGTGCTGCAGGTGGACGCTCAGGGCTGTAGGTGTGCGCTTAGGGCTGTAGGTGGGCGATGAGGGCTGTAGGTGGGCACTTAGCGCTGTAGGTGGGCGCTTAGGGCTGTAGGTGGTCGCTCAGTGCTTTAGAAGGGCGCTCAGGGCTGTAGTTGGGCTCCTAGGGCTGTGGGTGGGCTCTCAGGGCTGTAGGTGGGCGCATAGGCCTTTAGGTGGGCGTTTAGGGCTGTAGGTGGGCGGTCAGGGCTGTCGGCGGGCGCTTAGGGCTGTAGGTGAGCGCTAAGTGCTATAGGTAGGTGCTTAGGGCTGTAGATGGGCGCCTAGGGCTGTAGGTGGGCGATTAGTGCTGTAGGTAGGCGCTCAGTGCTCTAGGAGGCGCTGTGGGCTGCAGGTGGGCGATTAGGGCTGTAGGAGGGCGCTTAGTGCTGTAGGTTGTCTCTCAGTGCTTTAGGTGGGTGGTTAGGGCAGTAGGTGAGCTCTTAGTGCTGTGGTTGGGCTATCAGCGCTGTAGGTGGACGCTCAGAACCGTAGGTGGGCGCGTATGGCTGTAGGTGATCGATTAGGGCTGTAGGAGGGCGCTCAGTGCTGTGGGTGGGCGCTTAGTGCTTTAGGTGGGCGATTAGCGCTTTATTTGGGCGCTTAGGGCTGTAGGTGGGCGCTCAGGGCTGTAGGTGGGCGCTTAGGGCTGTAGGTGGGCGCTTAGGGCTGTAGGTGGGCGCTTAGGGCTTCGGGTGGTCACTTAGGGATGTAGATGGGCGCTGGGGGCTGTTGTTGGACGATTAGGGCTGGAGGCGGCCGCTTCGGGCTGTCGGCTGGCGCTTAGTGCTGCAGGTGGACGCTCAGGGCTGTAGGTGTGCGCTTAGGGCTGTAGGTGGGCGCTGAGGGCTGTAGGTGGGCACTTAGCGCTGTAGGTGGTCGCTCAGTGCTTTGGAAGGGCGCTCAGGGCTGTAGTTGGGCTCCTAGGGCTGTGGGTGGGCTCTCAGGGCTGTAGGTGGGCGCTTAGGCCTTTAGGTGGGCGTTTAGGGCTGTAGGTGGGCGCTCAGGGCTGTCGGCGGGCGGTTAGGGCTGTAGGTGAGCGCTAAGTGCTATAGGTAGGTGCTTAGGGCTGTAGATGGGCGCCTAGGGCTGTAGGTGGGCGATTAGGGCTGTAGGTAGGCGCTCAGTGCTCTAGGAGGCGCTGTGGGCTGCAGGTGGGCGATTAGGGCTGTAGGAGGGCGCTTAGTGCTGTAGGTTGTCTCTCAGTGCTTTAGGTGGGTGGTTAGGGCAGTAGGTGAGCTCTTAGTGCTGTGGTTGGGCTATCAGCGCTGTAGGTGGACGCTCAGAACCGTAGGTGGGCGCGTATGGCTGTAGGTGATCGATTAGGGCTGTAGGAGGGCGCTCAGTGCTGTAGGTGGGCGATTAGCGCTTTAGTTGGGCGCTTAGGGCTGTAGGTTGGCGCTCAGGGCTGTAGGTGGGCGCTAAGGGCTGTAGGTGGGCGCTGAGGGCTGTAGATGGGCACTTAGGACTGTAGGTGGGCGCTGATGGATGTAGGTGGGCGCTTAAAGGCTTTAGGTGGGCGCTGAGGGCTGTAGGTGGGCGCTGAGGGCTGTGGTTGGGCTCTCACGACTGTAGGTGGCGCGTAACGCTTGAGGTGGGCGATTATGGCTGTAGGTGGGCGCTCAGGGCTGTTGGTGGGCGATTGGGGCTGTAGGTGGGCGCTTAGGGCTTTCGGTGGTCACTTAGGGATGTAGTTGGGCGCTCGGGGCTGTTGTTGGGCGATTAGGGCTGTAGACGGGCGCTGCGGGCTGTAGGTGGGCGCTCAGGGCTGTAGGTGTGCGCTCAGGGCTGTAGGTGGGCGCTTTGGGCAGTAGGTGGGCGCTTAGGGCTGTAGGTGGGCACTCAGGGCTGTAGGTGGGCGCTTAGGGCTGTGGTTGGGCTCTCAGGGCTGTAGGTGGGCACTTAGCGCTGTAGGTGGCGCTTAGGGCTGTAGGTGGTCGCTCAGTGCTTTAGAATGGCGCTCAGGGCTATAGGTGGGCTCTTAGGGCTGTGGATGGGCTCTCAGGGCTGTAGGTGGGCGCTTAGGGCTTTAGCTGGGCGTTTAGGGCTGTAGGTGGGCGCTCAGGGCTGTCGGCGGGCGCTTTGGGATGTAGTTGGGCGCTTAGGGCTTTAGGTGGTCGCTTAGGGATGTAGGTGGGCGCTCAGGGCTGTTGATGGGCGATTAGGGCTGTAGACGGGCGCTTCGGGCTGTCGGCTGGCGCTTAGTGCTGTAGGTGGGCGCTTAGGGCTGTATGTGGGCGCTTACGGCTGTATTGTGGCGCTTAGGGCGGTAGGTGTGCGATGAGGGCTGTCGGTGGGCGCTTAGGGCTGTAGGTGGGCGCTCAGTGCTGGAGATGGGCGCTCTGGGCTGCAGTTGGGCTCTTAGGGCTGCCGTTGGGCTCTCAGGGCTGTAGGTGGGCGATGAGGGCTGTAGGTGTGCGCTCAGGGCTGTAGGTGTGCGCTCAGGGCTGTAGGTGGGCGCTGAGGGCTGCCGGTGGGCGCTTATGGCTGTAGGTGGGCGCATAGGGCTGTAGGTGGGCGCTAAGGGCTGTATGTGGGCGCGTAGGGCTGCAGGTGGGCGCATAGGGCTGTAGGTGGGCGCTTAGGGCTTTAAGCGGTCGCTTAGGGATATAGGTGGGCGCTCAGGTCTGTTGGTGGGCGATTACGGCTGTAGGTGGGCGCTTAGGCCTGCCGGCGAGAGCTTAGTGCTGTAAATGGGCGCTTAGGGCTGTAGGTGGGCGCTTACGCCTGTAGTTTGGCGCTTAGAGTGGTAGCTGGGCGCTCAGGACTGTAGTTGGGCGCTTAGCGCTGTAGGTGGGACCTTAGGGCAGTAGTTGGGCGCTTAGGGCTGTAGGTGGGCGCTAAGAGCTTTAGGTGGGCGCTTAGGGCTGTATGTGGGCGCTTAGGGCTGTAGGTGGGCGCTGAGAGCTGTAGGTGGGCGCTTAGGGCTGTAAGTGGGCGCTTAGGGCTGTAGGTGGGCACATAGGGCTTTATGTTGTCGCTTAGGGATGTATGTGGGCGATCAGGGCTGTCGGCGGGCGCTTAGGTCTGTAGGTGGGCGCTTAGGACTGTATTTGGGCGCTTAGGGCTGCTGATTGGCGCTTAGGGCGGTAGGTGGGCGCTAAGAGCTGTAGGTGGGCGCTTAGGGCTGTATGTGGGCGCTTAGGGCTGTAGGTGGGCGCTAAGAGCTGCAGGTGGGCGCTTAGGGCTGTACGTGGGCGCTTAGGGCTGTAGGTGGGGACTTAGGGCTTTATGTGGTCGCTTAGGGATGTAGGTGGGCGCTCAGGGCTGTTGGTGGGCGATTAGGGCTGTCGGTGGGCGCTTAGGGCTGTCGGCGGGCGCTTAGGTCTGTAGGTGGTCGCTTAGGACTGTAGTTGGGCGCTTAGGGCTGTAGATGGGCGCTTAGAGGGTAGGTGGTCGCGTAGGGTTGTAGGTGGGCGTTCAGGGCAGCAGGTGGGCGCTTAGCGCTGTAGGTGGGCGTTTAGGAATCTAGGTGGGTGCTTAGGGCTGTAGATGGGCGCTTAGGGCTGTTGGTGGGCGCTTACGGCTGTAGGTTGGCGCTTAGGGCGGTAGGTGGGCGATGAGGGCTGTAGGAGGGCGCTTAGGGATACAGATGGTCGATCAGTGCTTTAGATGGGCGCTTAGGGCTGTAGGTGGGCGGAAAGGGCTGTAGGTGGGCGCTTAGGGCTGGAGGTGGGCGCTTAGGGCTGCAGGTGGGCGCTCAGGGCTGTTGGTGGGCGATTAGGTCTGTAGGTGGGCGCTTACGGCTGTATGTGCGCCCTCAGGGCTGGAGGTGGGCGCTCAGGGCTGTAGTTGGGCGCTTAGGGCTGTAGGTGGGCGCGTAGGGCTGCAGGTGGGCGATGAGGGCTGTAGGTGTGCGCTCAGGGCTGTAGGTGTGCGCTCAGGGCTGTAGGTGGGCGCTGAGGGCTGCCGGTGGGCGCTTATGGCTGTAGGTGGGCGCATAGGGCTGCAGGTGGGCTCTAAGGGCTGTATGTGGGCGCGTAGGGCTGCAGGTGGGCGCATAGGGCTGTAGGTGGGCGCTTAGGGCTTTAAGCGGTCGCTTAGGGATATAGGTGGGCGCTCAGGTCTGTTGGTGGGCGATTACGGATGTAGGTGGGCGCTTTGGGCTGCCGGCGGGAGCTTAGTGCTGTAAATGGGCGCTTAGGGATGTAGGTGGGCGCTTACGCCTGTAGTTTGGCGTTTAGAGTGGTAGCTGGGCGCTCAGGACTGTAGTTGGGCGCTTAGCGCTGTAGGTGGGACCTTAGGGCAGTAGTTGGGCGCTTAGGGCTGTAGGTGGGCGCTGAGAGCTGTAGGTGGGCGCTTAAGGCTGTATGTGGGCGCTTAGGGCTGTAGGTGGGCGCTAAGAGCTGTAGGTGGGCGCTTAGGGCTGTAAGTGGGCGCTTAGGGCTGTAGGTGGGGACATAGGGCTTTATGTGGTCGCTTAGGGATGTAGGTGGGCGCTCAGGGCTTTCGGCGGGCGCTTAGGTCTGTAGGTGGGCGCTTAGGACTGTAGTTGGGCGCTTAAGGCTGCTGTTTGGCGCTTAGGGCGGTAGGTGGTCGCGTAGGGTTGTAGGTGGGCGTTTAGGAATCTAGGTGGGTGCTTAGGGCTGTAGATGGGCGCTTAGGGCTGTTGGTGGGCGCTTACGGCTGTAGGTTGGCGCTTAGGGCGGTAGGTGGGCGATGAGAGCTGTAGGAGGGCGCTTAGGGATACAGGTGGTCGCTCAGTGCTTTAGATGGGCGCTTAGGGCTGTAGGTGGGCGGTATGGGCTGTAGGTGGGCGCTTAGGGCTGGAGGTGGGCGCTTAGGGCTGCAGGTGGGCGCTCAGGGCTGTTGGTGGGCAATTACGGCTGTAGGTGGGTGCTTAGGGCTGCCGGCGGGAGATTAGTGCTGTAAATGGGCGCTTAGCGCTGTAGGTGGGCGCTTACGCCTGTAGTTTGGCGCTTGGAGTGGTAGCTGGGCGCTCAGGACTGCAGTTGGGCGATTAGCGCTGTAGGTGGGACCCTAGGGCTGTAGTTGGGCGCTTAGGGCTGTAGGTGGGCGCTAAGAGCTGCAGGTGGGCGCTTAGGGCTGTACGTGGGCGCTTAGGGCTGTAGGTGGGGACTTCGGGCTTTATGTGGTCGCTTAGGGATGTAGGTGGGCGCTCAGGGCTGTTGTTGGGCGATTAGGGCTGTAGGTGGGCGCTTAGGGATGTCGGCGGGCGCTTAGGTCTGTAGGTGGTCGCTTAGGAATGTAGTTGCGCGCTTAGGGCTGCTGTTTGGCGCTTAGGGCGGTAGTTGGTCGCGTACGGTTGTAGGTGGGCGTTCAGGGCAGCAGGTGGGCGCTTAGCGCTGTAGGTGGGCGTTTAGGAATCTAGGTGGGTGCTTAGGGCTGTAGATGGGCGCTTAGGGCTGTTGGTGGGCGCTTACGGCTGTAGGTTGGCGCTTAGGGCGGTAGGTGGGCGATGAGGGCTGTAGGAGGGCGCTTAGTGCTTTAGATGGGCGCTTAGGGCTGTAGGTGGGCGGTAAGGGCTGTAGGTGGGCGCTTAGGGCTGGAGGTGGACGCTTAGGGATGCAGGTGGGCGCTCAGGGCTGTTGGTGGGCGATTAGGTTTGTAGGTGGGCGCTTACGGCTATATGTGCGCTCTCAGGGCTGGAGGTGGGCGCTCAGGGCTGTAGGTGGGCGCTTAGGGCTGTAGGTGGGCGCGTAGGGCTGCAGGTGGGCGATGAGGGCTGTAGGTGTGCGCTCAGGGCTGTAGGTGTGCGCTCAGGGATGTAGGTGGGCTCTGAGGGCTGCCGGTGGGCGCTTAGGGCTGTAGGTGGGCGCATAGGTCTGTAGGTGGGCGCTAAGGACTGTATGTGGGCGCGTAGGGCTGCAGGTGGGCGCATAGGGCTGTAGGTGGGCGCTTAGGGCTTTAAGCGGTCGCTTAGGGATATAGGTGGGCTCTCAGGTCTGTTGGTGGGCGATTACGGCTGTACGTGGGCGCTTAGGGCTGCCGGCGGGAGCTTAGTGCTGTAAATGGGCGCTTAGGGCTGTAGGTGGTGGCTTACGCCTGTAGTTTGGCGCTTGAAGTGGTAGCTGGGCGCTCAGGACTGCAGTTGGGCTCTTAGCGCTGTAGGTGGGACCTTAGGGCTGTAGTTGGGCGCTTAGGGCTGTAGGTGGGCGCTAAGAGCTGTAGGTGGGCGCTTAGGGCTGTATGTGGGCGCTTAGGGCTGTAGGTGGGCGCTAAGAGCTGCAGTTGGGCGCTTAGCGCTGTAGGTGGGCGTTTAGGAATCTAGGTGGGTGCTTAGGGCTGTGGTTGGGCGCTTAGGGCTGTTGTTGGGCGCTTACGGCTGCAGGTTGGCGCTTAGGGCGGTAGGTGGGCGATGAGGGCTGTAGGTGGTCGCTTAGGACTGTAGTTGGGCGCTTAGGGCTGCTGTTTGGCGCTTCGGGCGGTAGGTGGGCGGTAAGGGCTGTAGGTGGACGCTTAGGGCTGGAGGTGGGCGCTTAGGGCTGCAGGTGGGCGCTCAGGGCTGTTGGCGGGCGATTAGGTCTGTAGGTGGGCGCTTACGGCTGTATGTGCGCCCTCAGGGCTGTAGATGTGCGCTCAGTGCTGTAGGTGTGCGCTCAGGGCTGTAGGTGGGCGCTGAGGGCTGCCGGTGGGCGATGAGGGCTGTAGGTGGGCGCGTAGGGTTGTAGGTGGGCGTTCAGGGCTCTAGGTTGCCGCTTATGGCTGTAGGTGTGCCCTTAGGGCTGTAGGTGAGCGCTAAGTGCTGTAGGTGGGTGCTTAGGGCTATAGCTGGGCGCTTAGGGCTGTAGGTGGGCGATTAGGGAAGTATGTAGGCGCTCAGTGCTCTTGGAGGCGCTATGGGCTGCAGGTGGGCATTTAGGGATGTAGGTGAGCGCTCAGTGCTTTAGGTGGGTGGTTAGGGCAGTAGGTGAGCTCTTAGTGCTGTTGGTGGGCTATCAAGGCTGTAGGTGGACGCTCAGAACCGTAGGTGGGCGCTTATGGCTGTAGGTGATCGATTAGGGCTGTATGTGGGCTATCAGTGCTGTAGGTGGGCGCTTAGTGCTTTAGGTGTGCGCTTAGGGCTGTACGTGGGCGCTGAGGGCTGCAGGTGGGCACTTAGGGCTGTAGGTGGGCGCTTTGGGATGTAGGTGGGCGCTTAGGGCTTTAGTTGGTCGCTTAGGGATGTAGGTGGGCGATCCGAGCTGTTGATGGGCGATTAGGGCTGCAGACGGGCGCTTCGGGCTGTCGGCTGGCGCTTAGTGCTGTAGGTGGGCGCTTAGGGCTGTATGTGGGCGCTTACGGCTGTATTGTGGCGCTTAGGGCGGTAGATGGGCGATGAGGGCTGTAGGTGGGCGCTTAGGGCTGTAGGTGGGCGCTTAGGGCTTCGGGTGGTCACTTAGGGATGTAGATGGGCGCTGGGGGCTGTTGTTGGGCGATTAGGGCTGTAGACGGCCGCTTCGGGCTGTCGGCTGGCGCTTAGTGCTGCAGGTAGACGCTCAGGGCTGTAGGTGTGTGCTTAGGGCTGTAGGTGGGCGCTGAGGGCTGTAGGTGGGCAATTAGCGCTGTAGGTGGGCGCTTATAGCTGTAGGTGGTCGCTCAGTGCTTTAGAAGGGCACTCAGGGCTGTAGGTGGGCTCCTAGGGCTGTGGGTGGGCTCTCAGGGCTGTAGGTGGGCGCTTAGGGCTTTAGGTGGGCGTTTAGGGCTGTAGGTGGGCGCTCAGGTCTGTCGGCGGGCGCTTAGGGCTGTAGGTGGCCGCTTAGGGCTGTAGGTGGGCGCTTAGGGCTGTAGGTGAGCGCTAAGTGCTATAGGTAGGTGCTTAGGGCTGTAGATGGGCGCTTAGGACTGTAGGTGGGCGCTCAGGGCTGTAGGTGGGCGCTGAGTGCTGTAGGTGGGCACTTAGGGCTGTAGGTGGGCACTTAGGGCTGTAGGTGGGCGCTGAGGGATGTAGGTGTGCGCTTAGGGCTTTAGGTGGGCGCTGAGGGCTGTAGGTGGGCGCTGAGGGCTGTGGTTGGTCTCTGACGACTGTAGGTGGGCGCGTAGGGCTTGAGGTGGGCGATTATGGCTGTAGGTGGGCGCTCAGGGCTGTTGGTGGGCGATTGGGGCTGTAGGTGGGCGCTTAGGGCTGTCGGCGGGCGCTTAGGTCTGTAGGTGGGCGCTTAGGGCTGTAGGTGGGCGCTTAGGGCTTTCGGTGGTCACTTAGGGATGTAGGTGGGCGCTCGGGGCTGTTGTTGGGCGATTAGGGCTGTAGACGGGCGCTTCGGGCTGTAGTTGTGCGCTCAGGGCTGTAGGTGTGCGCTCAGGGCTGTAGGTGTGCGCTTAGGGCAGTAGTTGGGCGCTGAGGGCTATAGGTGGGCACTCAGGGCTGTAGGTGGGCGCTTAGGGCTGTGGTTGGGCTCTCAGGGCTGTAGGTGGGCACTTAGCGCTGTAGGTGGCGCTTAGGGCTGTAGGTGGTCGCTCAGTGCTTTAGAAGGGCGCTCAGGGCTGTAGGTGGGCTCTTAGGGCTTTGGGTAGGCTCTCAGGGCTGTAGATGGGCGCTAAGGGCTTTATGTGGGCGTTTAGGGCTGTAGGTGGGCGCTCAGGGCTGTCGGCGGGCGCTTTGGGATGTAAGTGGGCGCTTAGGGCTTTAGGTGGTCGCTTAGGGATGTAGGTGGTCGCTCAGTGCTTTAGAAGGGCGCTCAGGGCTGTGGGTGGTCTCCTAGGGCTGTGGGAGGGCTCTCAGGGCTGTAGGTGGGCGCTTAGGGCTTTAGTTGGGCGTTTAGGGCTGTAGGTGGGCGCTCAGGACTGTCGGCGGGCGCTTAGGGCTGTAGATGGGCGCTTAGGGCTGTAGGTGGGCGATTAGGGCTGTAGGTAGGCGCTCAGTGCTCTACGAGGCGCTGTGGGCTGCAGGGGGGCGATTAGGGCTGTAGGTGGGCGCTTAGGGCTGTAGGTTGTCTCTCAGTGCTTTAGGTGGGTGGTTAGGGCAGTAGGTGAGCTCTTAGTGCTGTGGATGGGCTATCAGCGCTGTAGGTGTACGCTCAGTACCGTAGGTGGGCGCGTATGGCTGTAGGTGATCGATTAGGGCTGCAGGAGGGCGCTCAGTGCTGTAGGTGGGCGCTTAGCGCTTTAGGTGGGCGATTAGCGCATTATGTGGGCGCTTAGGGCTGTAGGTGGGCGCTCAGGGCTGTAGGTGGGCGCTGAGTGCTGTAGGTGGGCACTTAGGGCTGTAGGTGGGCACTTAGGGCTGTAGGTGGGTACTTAGGGCTGTAGGTGGGCGCTGAGGGATGTAGGCGGGATCTTAGGGCTTTAGGTGGGCGCTTAGGGCTGTAGGTGGGCGCTGAGGGCTGTAGGTGGACACTTAGGACTGTAGGTGGGCGCTGAGGGATGTAGGTGGGCGCTTAGGGCTTTAGTTGGGCGCTGAGGGATGTAGGTGGGCGCTTCGGGCTTTAGGTGGGCGCTGAGTGCTGTAGGTGGGCGCTGAGGGCTGTGGTTGGGCTCTCACGACTGTAGGTGGGCGCGTAAGGCTTGAGGTGGGCGATTATGGCTGTAGGTGGGCGCTCAGGGCTGTTGGTGGGCGATTGGGGCTGTAGGTGGCCGCTTAGGGCTGTCGGCGGGCGCTTAGGTCTTTAGTTCGGCGCTTAGGGCTGTAGGTGGGCGCTTAGGGCTTTCGGTGGTCACTTATGGATGTAGGTGAGCGCTCGGGGCTGTTGTTGGGCGATTAGGGCTGTAGACGGGCGCGTCGGGCTGTAGGTGGGCGCTACGGGCTGTAGGTGTGCGCTCAGGGCTGTAGGTGTGCGCTTAGGGCAGTAGGTGGGCGCTGAGGGCTGTAGGTGGGCACTCAGGGCTGCAGGTGGGCGCTTAGGGCTGTGGTTGGGCTCTCAGGGCTGTAGGTGGGCACGTAGCGCTGTAGGTGGCGCTTAGGGCTGTAGGTGGTCGCTCAGTGCTTTAGAAGGGCGCTCAGGGCTGTAGGTGGGCTCCTAGGGCTGTTGGTGGGCTCTCAGGGCTGTAGTTGGGCGCTTAGGGCTTTAGGTGGGCGTTTAGTGCTGTAGGTGGGCGCTCAGGGCTGTCGGCGGGCGCTTAGGGCTGTAGGTGGCCGCTTAGGGCTGTAGGTGGGCGCTTAGGGCTGTAGGTGAGCGCTAAGTGCTAAACGTAGGTGCTTAGGGATGTACATGGGCGCTTAGGGCTGCAGGTGGGCGATTAGGGCTGTAGGTAGGCGCTCAGTGCTCTAGGAGGCGCTGTGGGATGCAGGTGGGCGATTAGGGCTGTAGGAGGGCGCTTAGGGCAGTAGGTTGTCGCTCAGTGCTTTAGGTGGTTGGTTCGGGCAGTAGGTGAGCTATTAGTGCTGTGGTTGGGCTATCAGCGGTGTAGGTGGACGCTCAGAACCGTAGGTGGGCGCGTATGGCTGTAGGTGATCGATTAGGGCTGTAGGAGGGCGCTCAGTGCTGTAGGTGGTCGCTTAGCGCTTTAGGTGGGCGATTAGCGCTTTAGGTGGGCGCTTAGGGATGTAGGTGGGCGCTCAGGGCTGTAGGTGGGCGCTGAGTGCTGTAGGTGGGCACTTAGGGCTGTAGGTGGGCACGTAGGGCTGTAGGTGGGCGCTGAGGGATGTAGGTGGGCGCTTAGGGATTTAGGTGGGCGCTTAGGGCTGTAGGTAGGCGCTGAGGGCTGTAGGTGGGCACTTAGGACTGTAGGTGGGCGCTGAGGGATGTAGGTGGGCGCTTAGGCCTTTAGGTGGGCGCTGAGGGCTGTAGGTGGGCGCTGAGGGCTGTGGTTGTGCACTCACGACTGTAGGTGGGCGCGTAGGGCTTGAGGTGGGCGATTATGGCTGTAGGTGGGCGCTCAGGGCTGTTGGTGGGCGATTGGGGCTGTAAGTGGGCGCTTAGGGCTGTCGGCGGGCGCTTAGGTCTGTAGGTGGGCGCTTAGGGCTGTAGGTGGGCGCTTAGGGCTTTCGGTGGTCAATTAGGGATGTAGGTGGGCGATCGGGGCTGTTGTTGCGCGATTAGGGCTGTAGACGGGCGCTTCGGGCTGTAGATGGGCGCTCAGGGCTGTAGGTGTGCACTCAGGGCTGTAGGTGTGCGCTTAGGGCAGTAGGTGGGCGCTGAGGGCTGTAGGTGGGCACTCAGGGCTGTAGGTGGGCGCTTAGGGCTGTGGTTGGGCTCTCAGGGATGTAGGTGGGCACTTAGCGCTGTAGGTGGCGCTTTGGGTTGTAGGTGGTCGCTCAGTGCTTTAGAAGGGCGCTCAGGGCTGTAGGTGAGCTCTTAGGGCTGTCGGCGGGCGCTTTGGGATGTAGGTGGGCGCTTAGGGCTTTAGGTGGTCGCTTAGGGATGTAGGTGGTCGCTCAGTGCTTTAGAAGGGCGCTCAGGGCTGTAGGTGAGCTCTTAGGGCTGTGGGTAGGCTCTCAGGGCTGTAGATGGGCGCTTAGGGCTTTAGGTGGGCGTTTAGGGCTGTGGGTGGGCGCTCAGGGCTGTCGGCGGGCGCTTTGCGATGTAGGTGGGCGCCTAGGGCTTTACGTGGTCGCTTAGGGATGTAGGTAGTCGCTCAGTGCTTTAGAAGGGCGCTCAGGGCTGTGGGTGGGCTCCTAGGGCTGTGGGTGGGCTCTCAGGGCTGTAGGTGGGCGCTTAGGGCTTTAGGTGGGCGTTTAGGGCTGTAGGTGGGCGCTCAGGGCTGTCGGCGGGCGCTTAGGGCTGTAGATGGGCGCTTAGGGCTGTAGGTGGGCGATTAGGGCTGTAGGTAGGCGCTCAGTGCTCTAGGAGGCGCTGTGGGCTGCAGGGGGGCGATTAGGGCTGTAGGAGGGCGCTTAGGGCTGTAGTATGTCTCTCAGTGCTTTAGGTGGGTGGTTAGGGCAGTAGGTGAGCTCTTAGTGCTGCGGATGGGCAATCAGCGCTGTAGGTGGACGCTCAGAACCGTAGGTTGGCGCGTATGGCTGTAGGTGATCGATTAGGGCTGTAGGAGGGCGCTCAGTGCTGTAGATGGGCGCTTAGCGCTTTAGGTGGACGATTAGCGCTTTAGGTGGGCGCTTAGGGCTGTAGGTGGGCGCTCAGGGCTGCAGGTGGGCGCTGAGTGCTGTAGGTGGGCACTTAGGGCTGCAGGTGGGCACTTAGGGCTGTAGGTGGGCGCTGATGGCTGTAGGTGGGCACTTAGGACTGTAGGTGGGCGCTGAGGGATATAGGTGGGCGCTTAGGGCTTTAGGTGGGCGCTCAGGGCTGTAGGTGGGCGCTGATGGCTGTAGGTGGGCGCTGAGGGATATAGGTGGGCGCTTAGGGCTTTAGGTGGGCGCTGAGTGCTGTAGGTGAGCGCTGAGTGCTGTGGTTGGGCTCTCACGACTGTAGGTGGGCGCGTAAGGCTTGAGGTGGGCGATTATGGCTGTAGGTGGGCGCTCAGCGCTGTTGGTGGGCGATTGGGGCTGTAGGTGGGCGCTTAAGGCTGTCGGCGGGCGCTTAGGTCTTTAGTTCGGCGCTTAGGGCTGTAGGTGGGCGCTTAGGGCTTTCGGTGGTCACTTAGGGATTTAGGTGAGCGCTCGGGGCTGTTGTTGGGCGATTAGGGCTGTAGACGGGCGCTTCGGGCTGTAGGTGGGCGCTCAGGGCTGTAGGTGTGCGCTCAGGACTGTAGGTGTGCGCTTAGGGCAGTAGGTGGGCGCTGAGGGCTGTAGGTAGGCACTCAGGGCTGTAGGTGGGCGCTTAGGGCTGTGGTTGGGCTCTCAGGGCTGTAGGTGGGCACGTAGCGCTGTAGGTGGCGCTTAGGGCTGAAGGTGGTCGCTCAGTGCTTTAGAAGGGCGCTCAGGGCTGTAGTTGGGCTCCTAGGGCTGTGGGTGGGCTCTCAGGGCTGTAGGTGGGCGCTTAGGGCTTTAGGTGGGCGTTTAGGGCTGTAGGTGGGCGCTCAGGGCTGTCGGCGGGCGCTTAGAGATGTAGGTGGCCGCTTACGGCTGTAGGTGGGCGCTTAGGGCTGTAGGTGAGCGCTAAGTGCTATAGGTAGGTGCTTAGGACTGTAGATGGGCGCTTAGGGCTGTAGGTGGGCGATTAGGGCTGTAGGTAGGCGCTCAGTGCTCTAGGAGGCGCTGTGGGCTGCAGGTGGGCGATTAGGGCTGTAGGAGGGCGCTTAGGGCTGTAGGTTGTCGCTCAGTGCTTTAGGTGGTTGGTTAGGGCAGTAGGTGAGCTCTTAGTGCTGTGGTTGGGCTATCAGCGCTGTAGGTGGACGCTCAGAACCGTGGGTGGGCGCGTATGGCTGTAGGTGATCGATTAGGGCTGTAGGAGGGCGCTCAGTGCTGTCGGTGGGCGCTTAGCGCTTTAGGTGGGCGATTAGCGCTTTAGGTGGGCGCTTAGGGCTGTAGGTGGGCGCTCAGGGCTGTAGGTGGGCGCTGAGTGCTGTAGGTGGGCACATAGGGCTGTAGGTGGGCACTTAGGGCTGTAGGTGGGCGCTGAGGGATGTAGGCGGGCTCTTAGGGCTTTAGGTGGGCGCTTAGGGCTGTAGGTGCGCGCTGATGGCTGTAGGTGGGCGCTGAGGGATATAGGTGGGCGTTTAGGGCTTTAGGTGGGCGCTGAGTGCTGTAGGTGAGCGCTGAGGGCTGTGGTTTGGATCTCACGACTGTAGGTGGGCGCGTAAGGCTTGAGGTGGGCGATTATGGCTGTAGGTGGGCGCTCAGCGATGTTGGTGGGCGATTGGGGCTGTAGGTGGGCGCTTAGGGCTGTCGGCGGGCGCTTAGGTCTTTAGTTCGGCGCTTAGGGCTGTAGGTGGGCGCTTAGGGCTTTCGGTGGTCACTTAGGGATGTAGGTGAGCGCTCGGGGCTGTTGTTGGGCGCTGAGGGCTGTAGACGGGCGCTTCGGGCTGTAGGTGGGCGCTCAGGGCTGTAGGTGTGCGCTCAGGGCTGTAGGTGTGCGCTTAGGGCAGTAGGTGGGCGCTGAGGGCTGTAGGTGGGCACTCAGGGCTGTAGGTGGGCGCTTATGGCTGTGGTTGGGCTCTCAGGGCTGTAGGTGGGCACGTAGCGCTGTATGTGGCGCTTAGGGCTGTAGGTGGTCGCCCAGTGCTTTAGAAGGGCGCTCAGGGCTGTAGGTGGGCTCCTAGGGCTCTGGGTGGGCTCTCAGGGCTGTAGGTGGGCGCTTAGGGCTTTAGGTGGGCGTTTAGGGCTGTAGGTGGGCGCTCAGGGCTGTCGGCGGGCGCTTAGGGCTGTAGGTGGCCGCTTAGGGCTGTAGGTGGACGCTTAGGGCTGTAGGTGAGCGCTAAGTGCTATAGGTAGGTGCTTAGGTCTGTAGATGGGCGCTTAGGGCTGTAGGTGGGCGATTAGGGCTGTAGGTAGGCGCTCAGTGCTCTAGGAGGCGCTGTGGGCTGCAGGTGGGCGATTAGGGATGTAGGAGGGCGCTTAGGGCTGTAGGTTGTCGCTCAGTGCTTTAGGTGGTTGGTTAGGGCAGTAGGTGAGCTCTTAGTGCTGTGGTTGGTCTATCAGCGCTGTAGGTGGACGCTCAGAACCGTAGGTGGGCGCGTATGGCTGTAGGTGATCGATTAGGGCTGTAGGAGGGCGCTCAGTGCTGTAGGTGGTCGCTTAGCGCTTTAGGTGGGCGATTAGCGCTTTAGGTGGGCGCTTAGGGATGTAGGTGGGCGCTCAGGGCTGTAGGTGGGCGCTGAGTGCTGTAGGTGGGCACTTAGGGCTGTAGGTGGGCACTTAGGGCTGTAGGTGGGCGCTGAGGGATGTAGGTGGGCGCTTAGGGATTTAGGTGGGCGCTTAGGGCTGTAGGTAGGCGCTGAGGGCTGTAGGTGGGCACTTAGGACTGTAGGTGGGCGCTGAGGGATGTAGGTGGGCGCTTAGGGCTTTAGGTGGGCGCTGAGGGCTGTAGGTGGGCGCTGAGGGCTGTGGTTGGGCTCTCACGACTGTAGGTGGGCGCGTAGGGCTTGGGGTGGGCGATTATGGCTGTAGGTGGGCGCTCAGGGCTGTTGTTGGGCGATTGGGGCTGTAAGTGGGCGCCTAGGGCTGTCGGCGGGCGCTTAGGTCTGTAGGTGGGCGCTTAGGGCTGTAGGTGGGCGCTTAGGGCTTTCGGTGGTCACTTAGGGATGTAGGTGGGCGATCGGGGCTGTTGTTGGGCGATTAGGGCTGTAGACGGGCGCTTCGGGCTGTAGGTGGGCGCTCAGGGCTGTAGGTGTGCGCTCAGGGCTGTAGGTGTGCGCTTAGGGCAGTAGGTGGGCGCTGAGGGCTGTAGGTGGGCACTCAGGGCTGTAGGTGGGCGCTTAGGGCTGTGTTTGGGCTCTCAGGGCTGTAGGTGGGCACTTAGCGCTGTAGGTGGCGCTTAGGGCTGTAGGTGGTCGCTCAGTGCTTTAGAAGGGCGCTCAGGGCTGAAGGTGAGCTCTTAGGGCTGTGGGTAGGCTCTCAGGGCTGTTGGCGGGCGCTTTGGGATGTAGGTGGGCGCTTAGGGCTGTAGGTGGGCGCTTAGGGCTGTAGGTGAGCGCTAAGTGCTAAAGGTAGGTGCTTAGGGCTGTAGATGGGCGCTTAGGGCTGTAGGTGAGCGCTAAGTGCTATAGGTAGGTGCTTAGGGCTGTAGATGGGCGCTTAGGGCTGCAGGTGGGCGATTAGGGCTGTAGGTAGGCGCTCAGTGCTCTAGGAGGCGCTGTGGGATGCAGGTGGGCGATTAGGGCTGTAGGAGGGCGCTTAGGGCAGTAGGTTGTCGCTCAGTGCTTTAGGTGGTTGGTTCGGGCAGTAGGTGAGCTCTTAGTGCTGTGGTTGGGCTATCAGCGGTGTAGGTGGACGCTCAGAACCGTAGGTGGGCGCGTATGGCTGTAGGTGATCGATTAGGGCTGTAGGAGGGCGCTCAGTGCTGTAGGTGGTCGCTTAGCGCTTTAGGTGGGCGATTAGCGCTTTAGGTGGGCGCTTAGGGATGTAGGTGGGCGCTCAGGGCTGTAGGTGGGCGCTGAGTGCTGTAGGTGGGCACCTAGGGCTGTAGGTGGGCACGTAGGGCTGTAGGTGGGCGCTGAGGGATGTAGGTGGGCGCTTAGGGATTTAGGTGGGCGCTTAGGGCTGTAGGTAGGCGCTGAGGGCTGTAGGTGGGCACTTAGGACTGTAGGTGGGCGCTGAGGGATGTAGGTGGGCGCTTAGGGCTTTAGGTGGGCGCTGAGGGCTGTAGGTGGGCGCTGAGGGCTGTGGTTGGGCACTCACGACTGTAGGTGAGCGCGTAGGGCTTGAGGTGGGCGATTATGGCTGTAGGTGGGCGCTCAGGGCTGTTGGTGGGCGATTGGGGCTGTAAGTGGGCGCTTAGGGCTGTCGGCGGGCGCTTAGGTCTGTAGGTGGGCGCTTAGGGCTGTAGGTGGGCGCTTAGGGCTTTCGGTGGTCAATTAGGGATGTAGGTGGGCGATCGGGGCTGTTGTTGCGCGATTAGGGCTGTAGACGGGCGCTTCGGGCTGTAGATGGGCGCTCAGGGCTGTAGGTGTGCACTCAGGGCTGTAGGTGTGCGCTTAGGGCAGTAGGTGGGCGCTGAGGGCTGTAGGTGGGCACTCAGGGCTGTAGGTGGGCGCTTAGGGCTGTGGTTGGGCTCTCAGGGATGTAGGTGGGCACTTAGCGCTGTAGGTGGCGCTTTGGGTTGTAGGTGGTCGCTCAGTGCTTTAGAAGGGCGCTCAGGGCTGTAGGTGAGCTCTTAGGGCTGTCGGCGGGCGCTTTGGGATGTAGGTGGGCGCTTAGGGCTTTAGGTGGGCGTTTAGGGCTGTAGTTGGGCGCTCAGGGCTGTTGGAGGGCGCTTTGGGATGTAGGTGGGCGCTTAGGGCTGTAGGTGGTCACCTAGGGATGTAGGTGAGCGCTCGGGGCTGTTGTTGGGCGATTAGGGCTGCAGACGGGCGCTTCGGGCTTTAGGTGGGCACTTAGGACTGTAGGTGGGCGCTGAGGGATGTAGGTGGGCGCTTAGGGATTTAGGTGGGCGCTTAGGGCTGTAGGTAGGCGCTGAGGGCTGTAGGTGGGCACTTAGGACTGTAGGTGGGCGCTGAGGGATGTAGGTGGGCGCTTAGGGCTTTAGGTGGGCGCTGAGGGCTGTAGGTGGGCGCTGAGAGCTGTGGTTGGGCTCTCACGACAGTAGGTGGGCGCGTAGGGCTTGGGGTGGGCGATTATGGCTGTAGGTGGGCGCTCAGGGCTGTTGGTGGGCGATTGGGGCTGTAAGTGGGCGCCTAGGGCTGTCGACGGGCGCTTAGGTCTGTTGGCGGGCGCTTTGGGATGTAGGTGGGCGCTTAGGGCTGTAGGTGGTCACCTAGGGATGTAGGTGAGCGCGCGGGGCTGTTGTTGGGCGATTAGGGCTGCAGACGGGCGCTTCGGGCTGTAGGTGGGCACTTAGGACTGTAGGTGGGCGCTGAGGGATGTAGGTGGGCGCTTAGGGATTTAGGTGGGCGCTTAGGGCTGTAGGTAGGCGCTGAGGGCTGTAGGTGGGCACGTAGGACTGTAGGTGGGCGCTGAGGGATGTAGGTGGGCGCTTAGGGCTTTAGGTGGGCGCTGTGGGCTGTAGGTGGGCGCTGAGGGCTGTGGTTGGGCTCTCACGACTGTAGGTGGGCGCGTAGGGCTTGGGGTGGGCGATTATGGCTGTAGGTGGGCGCTCAGGGCTGTTGGTGGGCGATTGGGGCTGTAAGTGGGCGCCTAGGGCTGTCGGCGGGCGCTTAGGTCTGTAGGTGGGCGCTTAGGGCTGTAGGTGGGCGCTTAGGGCTTTCGGTGGTCACTTAGGGATGTAGGTGGGCGATCGGGGCTGTTGTTGGGCGATTAGGGCTGTAGACGGGCTCTTCGGGCTGTAGGTGGGCGCTTAGGGCTGTGGTTGGGCTCTCAGGGCTGTAGGTGGGCACGTAGCGCTGTAGGTGGCGCTTAGGGCTGTAGGTGGTCGCTCAGTGCTTTAGAAGGGCGCTCAGGGCTGTAGGTGGGCTCCTAGGGCTGTGGGTGGGCTCTCAGGGCTGTAGGTGTGCGCTTAGGGCTTTAGGTGGGCGTTTAGGGCTGTAGGTGGGCGCTCAGGGCTGTCGGCGGGCGCTTAGGGCTGTAGGTGGCCGCTTAGGGCTGTAGGTGGGCGCTTAGGGCTGCAGGTGAGCGCTAAGTGCTATAGGTAGGTGCTTAGGTCTGTAGATGGGCGCTTAGGGCTGTAGGTGGGCGATTAGGGCTGTAGGTAGGCGCTCAGTGCTCTAGGAGGCGCTGTGGGCTGCAGGTGGGCGATTAGGGATGTAGGAGGGCGCTTAGGGCTGTAGGTTGTCGCTCAGTGCTTTAGGTGGTTGGTTAGGGCAGTAGGTGAGCTCTTAGTGCTGTGGTTGGGCTATCAGCGCTATAGGTGGACGCTCAGAACCGTAGGTGGGCGCGTATGGCTGTAGGTGATCGATTAGGGCTGTAGGAGGGCGCTCAGTGCTGTAGGTGGTCGCTTAGCGCTTCAGGTGGGCGATTAGCGCTTTAGGTGGGCGCTTAGGGATGTAGGTGGGCGCTGAGTGCTGTAGGTGGGCACTTGGGGCTGTAGGTGGGCACGTAGGGCTGTAGGTGGGCGCTGCGGGATGTAGGTGGGCGCTTAGGGATTTAGGTGGGCGCTTAGGGCTGTATGTAGGCGCTGAGGGCTGTAGGTGGGCACTCAGGACTGTAGGTGGGCGCTGAGGGATGTAGGTGGGCTCTTAGGGCTTTAGGTGGGCGCTGAGGGCTGTAGGTGGGCGCTGAGGTCTGTGGTTGGGCTCTCACGACTGTAGGTGGGCGCGTAGGGCTTGAGGTGGGCGATTATGGCTGTAGGTGGGCGCTCAGGGCTGTTGGTGGGCGATTGGGGCTGTAAGTGGGCGCTTAGGGCTGTCGGCGGGCGCTTAGGTCTGTAGGTGGGCGCTTAGGGCTGTAGATGGGCGCTTAGGGCTTTCGGTGGTCACTTAGGGCTGTAGGTGGGCGATCGGGGCTGTTGTTGGGCGATTAGGGCTGTAGACGGGCGCTTCGGGCTGTAGGTGGGCGCTCAGGGCTGTAGGTGTGCGCTCAGGGATGTAGGTGTGCGCTTAGTGCAGTAGGTGGGCGCTGAGGGCTGTAGGTGGGCACTCAGGGCTGTAGGTGGGCGCTTAGGGCTGTGGTTGGGTTCTCAGGGCTGTAGGTGGGCACTTAGCGCTGCAGGTGGCGCTTAGGGCTGTAGGTGGTCGCTCAGTGCTTTAGAAGGGCGCTCAGGGCTGTAGGTGAGCTCGTAGAGCTGTGGGTAGGCTCTCAGGGCTGTAGATGGGCGCTTAGGGCTTTGGGTGGGCGTTTAGGGCTGTAGTTGGGCGATCAGGGCTGTCGGCGGGCGCTTTGGGATGTAGGTGGGCGCTTAGGGCTTTAGGTGGTCGCTTAGGGATGTAGGTGGTCGCTCAGTGCTTTAGAAGGGCGCTCAGGGCTGTGGGTGGGCTCCTAGGGCTGTGGGTGGGCTCTCAGAGCTGTAGGTGGGCGCTTAGGGCTTTAGGTGGGCGTTTAGGGCTGTAGGTGGGCGCTCAGGGCTGTAGGTGTGCGCTTAGGGCTTTAGGTGGGCGTTTAGGGCTGTAGGTGGGCTCTCAGGGCTGTAGGTGTGCGCTTAGGGCTTTAGGTGGGCGTTTAGGGCTGTAGGTGGGCGCTCAGGGCTGTCGGCGGGCGCTTAGGGCTGTAGGTGGCCGCTTAGGGCTGTAGGTGGGCGCTTAGGGCTGTAGGTGAGCGCTAAGTGCTATAGGTAGGTGCTTAGGTCTGTAGATGGGCGCTTAGGGCTGTAGGTGGGCGATTAGGGCTGTAGGTAGGCGCTCAGTGCTCTAGGAGGCGCTGTGGGCTGCAGGTGGGCGATTAGGGATGTAGGAGGGCGCTTAGGGCTGTAGGTTGTCGCTCAGTGCTTTAGGTGGTTGGTTAGGGCAGTAGGTGAGCTCTTAGTGCTGTGGTTGGGCTATCAGCGCTATAGGTGGACGCTCAGAACCGTAGGTGGGCGCGTATGGCTGTAGGTGATCGATTAGGGCTGTAGGAGGGCGCTCAGTGCTGTAGGTGGTCGCTTAGCGCTTCAGGTGGGCGATTAGCGCTTTAGGTGGGCGCTTAGGGATGTAGGTGGGCGCTGAGTGCTGTAGGTGGGCACTTGGGGCTGTAGGTGGGCACGTAGGGCTGTAGGTGGGCGCTGCGGGATGTAGGTGGGCGCTTAGGGATTTAGGTGGGCGCTTAGGGCTGTATGTAGGCGCTGAGGGCTGTAGGTGGGCACTCAGGACTGTAGGTGGGCGCTGAGGGATGTAGGTGGGCTCTTAGGGCTTTAGGTGGGCGCTGAGGGCTGTAGGTGGGCGCTGAGGGCTGTGGTTGGGCTATCACGACTGTAGGTGGGCGCGTAGGGCTTGAGGTGGGCGATTATGGCTGTAGGTGGGCGCTCAGGGCTGTTGGTGGGCGATTGGGGCTGTAGGTGTGCGCTTAGGGCTGTCGGCGGGCGCTTAGGTCTGTAGGTGGGCGCTTAGGGCTGTAGGTGGGCGCGTAGGGCTTTCGGTGGTCACTTAGGGATGTAGGTGGGCGCTCGATGCTGTTGTTGGGCGATTAGGGCTGTAGACGGGCGCATCGGGCTGTAGGTGGGCGCTCAGGGCTGTAGGTGTGCGCTCAGGGCTGTAGGTGTGCGCTTAGGGCAGTAGGTGGGCGCTGAGGGCTGTAGGTGTGCACTCAGGGCTGTAGGTGGGCGCTTGGGGCTGTGGTTGGGCTCTCAGGGCTGTAGGTGGGCACTTAGCGCTGTAGGTGGCGCTTAGGGCTGTAGGTGGTCGCTCAGTGCTTTAGAAGGGCGCTCAGGGCTGTAGGTGGGCTCTTAGGGCTGTGGGTAGGCTCTCAGGGCTGTAGATGGGCGCTTAGGGCTTTAGGCGGGCGTTTAGGGCTGTAGGTGGGCGCTCGGGGCTGTCGGCGGGCGCTTTGGGATGCAGGTGGGCGCTTAGGGCGTAAGGTGGTCGCTTAGGGATGTAGGTGGGCGCTCAGTGCTTTAGAAGGGCGCTCAGCGCTGTGGGTGGGCTCCTAGGGCTGTGGGTGGGCTCTCAGGGCTGTAGGTGGGCGCTTAGGGCTTTAGGTGGGCGTTTAGGGCTGTAGGTGGGCGCTCAGGGCTGTCGGCGGGCGCTTAGGGCTGTAGATGGGTGCTTAGGGCTGTAGGTGGGCGATTAGGGCTGTAGGTAGGCGCTCAGTGCTCTAGGAGGCGCTGTGGGCTGCAGGGGGGCGACTAGGGCTGTAGGAGGGCGCTTAGGGCTGTAGGTTGTCTCTCAGTGCTTTAGGTGGGTGGTTAGGGCAGTAGGTGAGCTCTTAGTGCTGTGGATGGGCTATCAGCGCTGTAGGTGGACGCTCAGAACCGTAGGTGGGCGCGTATGGCTGTAGGTGATCGATTAGGGCTGTAAGAGGGCGCTCAGTGCTGTAGGTGGGCGCTTAGCGCGTTAGGTGGGCGATTAGCGCTTTAGGTGGGCGCTTAGGGCTGTAGGTGGGCGCTCAGGGCTGCAGGTTGGCGCTGAGTGCTGTAGGTGGGCACTTAGGGCTGTAGGTGGGGACTTAGGGCTGTAGGTGGCCGCTGAGGGATGTAGGCGGGTTTTTAGGGCTTTAGGTGGGCGCTTAGGGCTGTAGGTGGGCGCTGAGGGCTGTAGGTGGGCACTTAGGACTGTAGGTGGGCGCTTAGGGCTGTAGGTGGGCGCTGAGGGCTGTAGGTGGGCACTTAGGACTGTAGGTGGGCGCTGAGGGATGTAGGTGGGCGCTTAGGGCTTTAGGTGTGCGCTGAGGGCTGTAGGTGGGCGCTGAGGTCTGTGGTTGGGCTCTCACGACTGTAGGTGGGCGCGTAGGGCTTGAGGTGGGCGATTATGGCTGTAGGTGGGCGCTCAGGGCTGTTGGTGGGCGATTGGGGCTGTAAGTGGGCGCTTAGGGCTGTCGGCGGGCGCTTAGGTCTGTAGGTGGGCGCTTAGGGCTGTAGATGGGCGCTTAGGGCTTTCGTTGGTCACTTAGGGCTGTAGGTGGGCGATCGGGGCTGTTGTTGGGCGATTAGGGCTGTAGACGGGCGCTTCGGGCTGTAGGTGGGCGCTCAGGGCTGTAGGTGTGCGCTCAGGGATGTAGGTGTGCGCTTAGTGCAGTAGGTGGGCGCTGAGGGCTGTAGGTGGGCACTCAGGGCTGTAGGTGGGCGCTTAGGGCTGTGGTTGGGTTCTCAGGGCTGTAGGTGGGCACTTAGCGCTGCAGGTGGCGCTTAGGGCTGTAGGTGGTCGCTCAGTGCTTTAGAAGGGCGCTCAGGGCTGTAGGTGAGCTCGTAGAGCTGTGGGTAGGCTCTCAGGGCTGTAGATGGGCGATTAGCGCTTTAGGTGGGCGCTTAGGGCTGTTGGTGGGCGCTCAGGGCTGTAGGTGGGCGCTGAGTGCTGTAGGTGGGCACATAGGGCTGTAGGTGGGCATTTAGGGCTGTAGGTGGGCGCTGAGGGATGTAGGCGGGCTCTTAGGGCTTTAGGTGGGCGCTTAGGGCTGTAGGTGGGCGCTGATGGCTGTAGGTGGGCGCTGAGGGCTGTGGTTGGGCTCTCACGACTGTAGGTGGGCGCGTAAGGCTTGAGGTGGGCGATTATGGCTGTAGGTGGGCGCTCAGGGCTGTTGGTGGGCGATTGGGGCTGTAGGTGGGCGCTTAGGGCTGTCGGCGGGCGCTTAGGTCTTTAGTTCGGCGCTTAGGGCTGTAGGTGGGCGCTTAGGGCTGTAGGTGGTCACTTAGGGATGTAGGTGAGCGCTCGGGGCTATTGTTGGGCGATTAGGGCAGTAGGTGGGCGCTGAGGGCTGTAGGTGGGCACTCAGGGCTGTAGATGGGCGCTTGGGGCTGTAGGTGTGCGCTTAGGGCTGTCGGCGGGCGCTTAGGTCTGTAGGTGGGCGCTTAGGGCTGTAGGTGGGCGCGTAGGGCTTTCGGTGGTTACTTAGGGATGTAGGTGGGCGCTCGTTGCTGTTGTTGGGCGATTAGGGCTGTAGACGGGCGCTTCGGGCTGTAGGTGGGCGCTCAGGGCTGTAGGTGTGCGCTCAGGGCTGTAGGTGTGCGCTTAGGGCAGTAGGTGGGCGCTGAGGGCTGTAGGTGTGCACTCAGGGCTGTAGGTGGGCGCTTGGGGCTGTGGTTGGGCTCTCAGGGCTGTAGGTGGGCACTTGGGGCTGTGGTTGGGCTCTCAGGGCTGTAGGTGTGCACTTAGCGCTGTAGGTGGCGCTTAGGGCTGTAGGTGGTCGCTCAGTGCTTTAGAAGGGCGCTCAGGGCTGTAGGTGGGCTCTTAGGGCTGTGGGTAGGCTCTCAGGGCTGTAGATGGGCGCCTAGGGCTTTAGGCGGGCGTTTAGGGCTGTAGGTGGGCGCTCGGGGCTGTCGGCGGGCGCTTTGGGATGCAGGTGGGCGCTTAGGGCGTAAGGTGGTCGCTTAGGGATGTAAGTGGGCGCTCAGTGCTTTAGAAGGGCGCTCAGCGCTGTGGGTGGGCTCCTAGGGCTGTGGGTGGGCTCTCAGGGCTGTAGGTGGGCGCTTAGGGCTTTAGGTGGGCGTTTAGGGCTGTAGGTGGGCGCTCAGGGCTGTCGGCGGGCGCTTAGGGCTGTAGATGGGCGCTTAGGGCTGTAGGTGGGCGATTAGGGCTGTAGGTAGTCGCTCAGTGCTCTAGGAGGCGCTGTGGGCTGCAGGGGGGCGACTAGAGCTGTAGGAGGGCGCTTAGGGCTGTAGGTTGTCTCTCAGTGCTTTAGGTGGGTGGTTAGGGCAGTAGGTGAGCTCTTAGTGCTGTGGATGGGCTATCAGCGCTGTAGGTGGACGCTCAGAACCGTAGGTGGGCGCGTATGGCTGTAGGTGATCGATTAGTGATGTAAGAGGGCGCTCAGTGCTGTAGGTGGGCGCTTAGCGCGTTAGGTGGGCGATTAGCACTTTAGGTGGGCGCTTAGGGCTGTAGGTGGGCGCTCAGGGCTGCAGGTTGGCGCTGAGTGCTGTAGGTGTGCACTTAGGGCTGTAGGTGGGGACTTAGGGCTGTAGGTGGCCGCTGAGGGATGTAGGCGGGTTCTTAGGGCTTTAGGTGGGCGCTTAGGGCTGTAGGTGGGCGCTGAGGGCTGTAGGTGGGCACTTAGGACTGTAGGTGGGCGCTTAGGGCTGTAGCTGGGCACTGAGGGCTGTAGGTGGGCACTTAGGACTGTAGGTGGGCGCTGAGGGATGTAGGTGGGCGCTTAGGGCTTTAGGTGGGCGCTGAGGGCTGTAGGTGGGCGCTGAGGTCTGTGGTTGGGCTCTCACGACTGTAGGTGGGCGCGTAGGGCTTGAGGTGGGCGATTATGGCTGTAGGTGGGCGCTCAGGGCTGTTGGTGGGCGATTGGGGCTGTAAGTGGGCGCTTAGGGCTGTCGGCGGGCGCTTAGGTCTGTAGGTGGGCGCTTAGGGCTGTAGGTGGGCGCTTAGGGCTTTCGGTGGTCACTTAGGGCTGTAGGTGGGCGATCGGGGCTGTTGTTGGGCGATTAGGGCTGTAGACGGGCGCTTGGGGCTGTAGGTGGGCGCTCAGGGCTGTAGGTGTGCGCTCAGGGCTGTAGGTGTGCGCTTAGGGCAGTAGGTGGGCGCTGAGGGCTGTAGGTGGGCACTCAGGGCTGTAGGTGGGCGCTTAGGGCTGTGGTTGGGCTCTCAGGGCTGTAGGTGGGCACTTAGCGCTGTAGGTGGCGCTTAGGGCTGTAGGTGGTCGCTCAGTGCTTTAGAAGGGCGCTCAGGGCTGTAGGTGAGCTCTTAGAGCTGTGGGTAGGCTCTCAGGGCTGTAGATGGGCGCTTAGGGCTTTAGGTGGGCGTTTAGGGCTGTAGGTGGGCGCTCAGGGCTGTCGGCGGGCGCTTTGGGATGCAGGTGGGCGCTTAGGGCGTAAGGTGGTCGCTTAGGGATGTAGGTGGGCGCTCAGTGCTTTAGAAGGGCGCTCAGCGCTGTGGGTGGGCTCCTAGGGCTGTGGGTGGGCTCTCAGGGCTGTAGGTGGGCGCTTAGGGCTTTAGGTGGGCGTTTAGGGCTGTAGGTGGGCGCTCAGGGCTGTCGGCGGGCGCTTAGGGCTGTAGATGGGCGCTTAGGGCTGTAGGTGGGCGATTAGGGCTGTAGGTAGGCGCTCAGTGCTCTAGGAGGCGCTGTGGGCTGCAGGGGGGCGACTAGGGCTGTAGGAGGGCGCTTAGGGCTGTAGGTTGTCTCTCAGTGCTTTAGGTGGGTGGTTAGGGCAGTAGGTGAGCTCTTAGTGCTGTGGATGGGCTATCAGCGCTGTAGGTGGACACTCAGAACCGTAGGTGGGCGCGTATGGCTGTAGGTGATCGATTAGGGCTGTAAGAGGGCGCTCAGTGCTGTAGGTGGGCGCTTAGCGCGTTAGGTGGGCGATTAGCGCTTTAGGTGGGCGCTTAGGGCTGTAGGTGGGCGCTCAGGGCTGCAGGTTGGCGCTGAGTGCTGTAGGTGGGCACTTAGGGCTGTAGGTGGGGACTTAGGGCTGTAGGTGGCCGCTGAGGGATGTAGGCGGGTTCTTAGGGCTTTAGGTGGGCGCTTAGGGCTGTAGGTGGGCGCTGAGGGCTGTAGGTGGGCACTTAGGACTGTAGGTGGGCGCTTAGGGCTGTAGCTGGGCACTGAGGGCTGTAGGTGGGCACTTAGGACTGTAGGTGGGCGCTGAGGGATGTAGGTGGGCGCTTAGGGCTTTAGGTGGGCGCTGAGGGCTGTAGGTGGGCGCTGAGGTCTGTGGTTGGGCTCTCACGACTGTAGGTGGGCGCGTAGGGCTTGAGGTGGGCGATTATGGCTGTAGGTGGGCGCTCAGGGCTGTTGGTGGGCGATTGGGGCTGTAAGTGGGCGCTTAGGGCTGTCGGCGGGCGCTTAGGTCTGTAGGTGGGCGCTTAGGGCTGTAGGTGGGCGCTTAGGGCTTTCGGTGGTCACTTAGGGCTGTAGGTGGGCGATCGGGGCTGTTGTTGGGCGATTAGGGCTGTAGACGGGCGCTTGGGGCTGTAGGTGGGCGCTCAGGGCTGTAGGTGTGCGCTCAGGGCTGTAGGTGTGCGCTTAGGGCAGTAGGTGGGCGCTGAGGGCTGTAGGTGGGCACTCAGGGCTGTAGGTGGGCGCTTAGGGCTGTGGTTGGGCTCTCAGGGCTGTAGGTGGGCACTTAGCGCTGTAGGTGGCGCTTAGGGCTGTAGGTGGTCGCTCAGTGCTTTAGAAGGGCGCTCAGGGCTGTAGGTGAGCTCTTAGAGCTGTGGGTAGGCTCTCAGGGCTGTAGATGGGCGCTTAGGGCTTTAGGTGGGCGTTTAGGGCTGTAGGTGGGCGCTCAGGGCTGTCGGCGGGCGCTTTGGGATGTAGGTGGGCGCTTAGGGCTTTAGGTGGTCGCTTAGGGATGTAGGTGGTCGCTCAGTGCTTTAGAAGGGCGCTCAGGGCTGTGGGTGGGCTCCTAGGGCTGTGGGTGGGCTCTCAGAGCTGTAGGTGGGCGCTTAGGGCTTTAGGTGGGCGTTTAGGGCTGTAGGTGGGCGCTCAGGGCTGTCGGCGGGCGCTTAGGGCTGTAGATGGGCGCTTAGGGCTGTAGGTGGGCGATTAGGGCTGTAGGTAGGCGCTCAGTGCTCTAGGAGGCGCTGTGGGCTGCAGGGGGCGATTATGGCTGTAGGAGGGCGCTTAGGGCTGTAGGTTGTCTCTCAGTGCTTTAGGTGGGTGGTTAGGGCAGTAGGTGAGCTCTTAGTGCTGTGGATGGGCTATCAGCGCTGTAGGTGGACGCTCAGAACCGTAGGTGGGCGCGTATGGCTGTAGGTGATCGATTATGGCTGTAGGAGGGCGCTCAGTGCTGGAGGTGGGCGCTTAGCGCTTTAGGTGGGCGATTAGCGCTTTAGGTGGGCGCTTAGGGCTGTAGGTGGGCGCTCAGGGCTGTAGGTGGGCGCTGAGTGCTGTAGGTGGGCACATAGGGCTGTAGGTGGGCATTTAGGGCTGTAGGTGGGCGCTGAGGGATGTAGGCGGGCTCTTAGGGCTTTAGGTGTGCGCTTAGGGCTGTAGGTGGGCGCTGATGGCTGTAGGTGGGCGCTGAGGGCTATTGGTGGGCGATTGGGGCTGTAGGTGGGCTCTCAGGGCTGTAGGTGGGCGCTTAGGGCTTTAGGTGGGCGTTTAGGGCTGTAGGTGGGCGCTCAGTGCTGTCGGCGGGCGCTTAGGCCTGTAGGTGGCCGCTTAGGGCTGTAGGTGGGCGCTTAGGGCTGTAGGTGAGCGCTAAGTGCTATAGGTTGGTGCTTAGGGCTGTAGATGGGCGCTTAGGGCTGTAGGTGGGCGAATACGGCTGTAGGTAGGCTCTCAGTGCTCTAGGAGGCGCTGTGGGCTGCAGGTGGGCGATTAGGGCTGTAGGAGGGCGCTTAGGGCTGTAGGTTGTCGCTCAGTGCTTTAGGTGGTTGGTTTGGGCAGTAGGTGAGCTCTTAGTGTTTTGGATGGGCTATCAGCGCTGTAGGTGGACGCTCAGAACCGTAGGTGGGCGCGTATGGCTGTCGGTGATCGATTAGGGCTGTAGGTGGGCGCTCAGTGCTGTATGTGGTCGCTTAGCGCTTTAGGTGGGCGATTAGCGCTTTAGGTGGGCGCTTAGGGATGTAGGTGGGCGCTCAGGGCTGTAGATGGGCGCTGAGTGCTGTAGGTGGGCACTTGGGGCTGTAGGTGGGCACTTAGGGCTGTAGGTGGGCGCTGCGGGATGTAGGTGGGCGCTTAGGGATTTAGGTGGGCGCTTAGGGCTGTATGTAGGCGCTGAGGGCTGTAGGTGGGCACTCAGGACTGTAGGTGGGCGCTGAGGGATGTAGGTGGGCGCTGAGGGCAGTAGGTGGGCACTTAGGACTGTAGGTGGGCGCTGAGGGATGTAGGTGGGCGCTTAGGGCTTTAGGTGGGCGCTGAGTGATGTAGGTGGGCGATGAGGGCTGTGGTTGGGCTCTCACGACTGTAGGTGGGCGCGTAAGGCTTGAGGTGGGCGATTATGGCTGTAGGTGGGCGCTCAGGGCTGTTGGTGGGCGATTGGGGCTGTAAGTGGGCGCTTAGGGCTGTCGGCGGGCGCTTAGGTCTGTAGGTGGGCGCTTAGGGCTGTAGGTGTGCGCTTAGGGCTTTCGGTGGTCACTTAGGGCTGTAGGTGGGCGATCGGGGCTGTTGTTGGGCGATTAGGGCTGTAGACGGGCGCTTCGGGCTGTAGGTGGGCGCTCAGGGCTGTAGGTGTGCGCTCAGGGCTGTAGGTGTGCGCTAAGGGCAGTAGGTGGGCGCTGAGGGCGGTAGGTGGGCACTCAGGGCTGTAGGTGGGCGCTTAGGGCTGTGGTTGGGCTCTCAGGGCTGTAGGTGGGCACTTAGCGCTGTAGTTGGCGCTTAGGGCTTTAGGTGGTCGCTTAGGGATGTAGGTGGTCGCTCAGTGCTTTAGAAGGGCGCTCAGGGCTGTGGGTGGGCACCTAGGGCTGTGGGTGGGCTCTCAGAGCTGTAGGTGGGCGCTTAGGGCTTTAGGTGGGCGTTTAGGGCTGTAGGTGGGCGCTCAGGGCTGTCGGCGGGCGCTTAGGGCTGTAGATGGGCGCTTAGGGCTGTAGGTGGGCGATTAGGGCTGTAGGTAGGCGCTCAGTGCTCTAGGAGGCGCTGTGGGCTGCAGGGGGCGATTAGGGCTGTAGGAGGGCGCTTAGGGCTGTAGGTTGTCTCTCAGTGCTTTAGGTGGGTGGTTAGGGCAGTAGGTGAGCTCTTAGTGCTGTGGATGGGCTATCAGCGCTGTAGGTGGACGCTCAGAACCGTAGGTGGGCGCGTATGGCTGTAGGTGATCGATTATGGCTGTAGGAGGGCGCTCAGTGCTGGAGGTGGGCGCTTAGCGCTTTAGGTGTGCGATTAGCGCTTTAGGTGGGCGCTTAGGACTGTAGGTGGGCGCTCAGGGCTGTAGGTGGGCGCTGAGTGCTGTAGGTGGGCACATAGGGCTGTAGGTGGGCATTTAGGGCTGTAGGTGGGCGCTGAGGGATGTAGGCGGGCTCTTAGGGCTTTGGGTGGGCGCTTAGGGCTGTAGGTGGGCGCTGATGGCTGTAGGTGGGCGCTGAGGGCTGTTGGTGGGCGATTGGGGCTGTAGGTGGGCGCTTAGGGCTGTCGGCGGGCGCTTAGGTCTTTAGTTCGGCGCTTAGGGCTGTAGGTGGGCGCTTAGGGCTGTAGGTGGTCACTTAGGGATGTAGGTGAGCGCTCGGGGCTATTGTTGGGCGATTAGGGCTGTAGACGGGCGCTTCGGGCTGTAGGTGGGCGCTCAGGGCTGTAGGTGTGCGCTCAGGGCTGTAGGTGTGCGCTTAGGGCAGTAGGTGGGCGCTGAGGGCTGTAGGTGGGCACTCAGGGCTGTAGGTGGGCGCTTAGGGCTGTGGTTGGGCTCTCAGGGCTGTAGGTGGGCATGTAGCGCTGTAGGTGGCGCTTAGGGCTGTAGGTGGTCGCTCAGTGCTTTAGAAGGGCGCTCAGGGCTGTAGGTGGGCTCCTAGGGCTGTGGGTGGGCTCTCAGGGCTGTAGGTGGGCGCTTAGGTCTTTAGGTGGGCGTTTAGGGCTGTAGGTGGGCGCTCAGGGCTGTCGGCGGGCGCTTAGGCCTGTAGGTGGCCGCTTAGGGCTGTAGGTGGGCGCTTAGGGCTGTAGGTGAGCGCTAAGTGCTATAGGTTGGTGCTTAGGGCTGTAGATGGGCGCTTAGGGCTGTAGGTGGGCGAATACGGCTGTAGGTAGGCTCTCAGTGCTCTAGGAGGCGCTGTGGGCTGCAGGTGGGCGATTAGGGCTGTAGGAGGGCGCTTAGGGCTGTAGGTTGTCGCTCAGTGCTTTAGGTGGTTGGTTTGGGCAGTAGGTGAGCTCTTAGTGCTTTGGATGGGCTATCAGCGCTGTAGGTGGACGCTCAGAACCGTAGGTGGGCGCGTATGGCTGTCGGTGATCGATTAGGGCTGTAGGAGGGCGCTCAGTGCTGTAGGTGGTCGCTTAGCGCTTTAGGTGGGCGATTAGCGCTTTAGGTGGGCGCTTAGGGATGTAGGTGGGCGCTCAGGGCTGCAGATGGGCGCTGAGTGCTGTAGGTGGGCACTTGGGGCTGTAGGTGGGCACTTAGGGCTGTAGGTGGGCGCTGCGGGATGTAGGTGGGCGCTTAGGGCTTTAGGTGGGCGCTGAGTGATGTAGGTGGGCGATGAGGGCTGTGGTTGGGCTCTCACGACTGTAGGTGGGCGCGTAAGGCTTGAGGTGGGCGATTATGGCTCTAGGTGGGCGCTCAGGGCTGTTGGTGGGCGATTGGGGCTGTAAGTGGGCGCTTAGGGCTGTCGGCGGGCGCTTAGGTCTGTAGGTGGGCGCTTAGGGCTGTAGGTGGGCGCTTAGGGCTTTCGGTGGTCACTTAGGGCTGTAGGTGGGCGATCGGGGCTGTTGTTGGGCGATTAGGGCTGTAGACGGGCGCTTCGGGCTGTAGGTGGGCGCTCAGGGCTGTAGGTGTGCGCTCAGGGCTGTAGGTGTGCGCTTAGGGCAGTAGGTGGGCGCTGAGGGCTGTAGGTGGGCACTCAGGGCTGTAGGTGGGCGCTTAGGGCTGTGGTTGGGCTCTCAGGGCTGTAGGTGGGCACTTAGCGAGGTAGTTGGCGCTTAGGGCTGTAGGTGGTCGCTTAGGGATGTAGGTGGTCGCTCAGTGCTTTAGAAGGGCGCTCAGGGCTGTGGGTGGGCTCCTAGGGCTGTGGGTGGGCTCTCAGAGCTGTAGGTGGGCGCTTAGGGCTTTAGGTGGGCGTTTAGGGCTGTAGGTGGGCGCTCAGGGCTGTCGGCGGGCCCTTAGGGCTGTAGATGGGCGCTTAGGGCTGTAGGTGGGCGATTAGGGCTGTAGGTAGGCGCTCAGTGCTCTAGGAGGCGCTGTGGGCTGCAGGGGGCGATTAGGGCTGTAGGAGGGCGCTTAGGGCTGTATGTTGTCTCTCAGTGCTTTAGGTGGGTGGTTAGGGCAGTAGGTGAGCTCTTAGTGCTGTGGATGGGCTATCAGCGCTGTAGGTGGACGCTCAGAACCGTAGGTGGGCGCGTATGGCTGTAGGTGATCGATTATGGCTGTAGGAGGGCGCTCAGTGCTGGAGGTGGGCGCTTAGCGCTTTAGGTGTGCGATTAGCGCTTTAGGTGGGCTCTTAGGACTGTAGGTGGGCGCTCAGGGCTGTAGGTGGGCGCTGAGTGCTGTAGGTGGGCACATAGGGCTGTAGGTGGGCATTTAGGGCTGTAGGTGGGCGCTGAGGGATGTAGGCGGGCTCTTAGGGCTTTAGGTGGGCGCTTAGGGCTGTAGGTGGGCGCTGATGGCTGTAGGTGGGCGCTGAGGGCTGTTGGTGGGCGATTGGGGCTGTAGGTGGGCGCTTAGGGCTGTCGGCGGGCGCTTAGGTCTTTAGTTCGGCGCTTAGGGCTGTAGGTGGGCGCTTAGGGCTGTAGGTGGTCACTTAGGGATGTAGGTGAGCGCTCGGGGCTATTATTGGGCGATTAGGGCTGTAGACGGGCGCTTCGGGCTGTAGGTGGGCGCTCAGGGCTGTAGGTGTGCGCTCAGGGCTGTAGGTGTGCGCTTAGGGCAGTAGGTGGGCGCTGAGGGCTGTAGGTGGGCACTCAGGGCTGTAGGTGGGCGCTTAGGGCTGTGGTTGGGCTCTCAGGGCTGTAGGTGGGCATGTAGCGCTGTAGGTGGCGCTTAGGGCTGCAGGTGGTCGCTCAGTGCTTTAGAAGGGCGCTCAGGGCTGTAGGTGGGCTCCTAGGGCTGTGAGTGGGCTCTCAGGGCTGTAGGTGGGCGCTTAGGTCTTTAGGTGGGCGTTTAGGGCTGTAGGTGGGCGATCAGGGCTGTCGTCGGGCGCTTAGGCCTGTAGGTGGCCGCTTAGGGCTGTAGGTGGGCGCTTAGGGCTGTAGGTGAGCGCTAAGTGCTATAGGTTGGTGCTTAGGGCTGTAGATGGGCGCTTAGGGCTGTAGGTGGGCGAATACGGCTGTAGGTAGGCTCTCAGTGCTCTAGGAGGCGCTGTGGGCTGCAGGTGGGCGATTAGGGCTGTAGGAGGGCGCCTAGGGCTGTAGGTTGTCGCTCAGTGCTTTAGGTGGTTGGTTTGGGCAGTAGGTGAGCTCTTAGTGCTTTGGATGGGCTATCAGCGCTGTAGGTGGACGCTCAGAACCGTAGGTGGGCGCGTATGGCTGTCGGTGATCGATTAGGGCTGTAGGAGGGCGCTCAGTGCTGTAGGTGGTCGCTTAGCGCTTTAGGTGGGCGATTAGCGCTTTAGGTGGGCGCTTAGGGATGTAGGTGGGCGCTCAGGGCTGTAGATGGGCGCTGAGTGCTGTAGGTGGGCACTTGGGGCTGTAGGTGGGCACTTAGGGCTGTAGGTGGGCGCTGCGGGATGTAGGTGGGCGCTTAGGGATTTAAGTGGGCGCTTAGGGCTGTATGTAGGCGCTGAGGGCTGTAGGTGGGCACTCAGGACTGTAGGTGGGCGCTGAGGGATGTAGGTGGGCGCTGAGGGCAGTAGGTGGGCACTTAGGACTGTAGGTGGGCGCTGAGGGATGTAGGTGGGCGCTTAGGGCTTTAGGTGGGCGCTGAGTGATGTAGGTGGGCGATGAGGGCTGTGGTTGGGCTCTCACGACTGTAGGTGGGCGCGTAAGGCTTGATGTGGGCGATTATGGCTGTAGGTGGGCGCTCAGGGCTGTTGGTGGGCGATTGGGGCTGTAGGTGGGCGCTTAGGGCTGTCTGCGGGCGCTTAGGTCTATAGTTCGGCGCTTAGGGCTGTAGGTGGGCGCTTAGGGCTTTCGGTGGTCATTTAGGGATGTAGGTTAGCGCTCGGGGCTGTTGTTGGGCGATTAGGGCTGTAGACGGGCGCTTCGGGCTGTAGGTGGGCGCTCAGGGCTGTAGGTGTGCGCTCAGGGCTGTAGGTGTGCGCTTAGGGCAGTAGGTGGGCGCTGAGGGCTGTAGGTGGGCACTCAGGGCTTTAGGTCGGCGCTTAGGGCTGTGGTTGGGCTCCCAGGGCTGTAGGTGGGCACGTAGCGCTGTAGGTGGCGCTTAGGGCTGTAGGTGGTCGCTCAGTGCTTTAGAAGGGCGCTCAGGGCTGTAGGTGGGCTCTTAGGGCTGTGGGTGGGCTCTCAGGGCTGTAGGTGGGCGCTTAGGGCTTTAGCTGGGCGTTTAGGGCTGTAGGTGGGCGATCAGGGCTGTCGGCGGGCGCTTTGGGATGTAGGTGGGCGCTTAGGGCTTTAGCTGGTCGCTTACGGATGTAGGTGGGCGCTCAGGGCTGTTGATGGGCGATTAGGGCTGTAGACGGGCGCTTCGGGCTGTCGGCTGGCGCTTAGTGCTGTAGGTGGGCGCTTAGGGCTGTATGTGGGCGCTTACGGCTGTATTGTATCGCTTAGGGCGGTAGGTGTGCGATGAGGGCTGTAGGTGGGCCCTTAGGGCTGTAGGTGGTTGCTCAGTGCTTTAGATGGGCGCTCTGGGCTGTAGGTGGGCTCTTAGGGCTGTCGTTGGGCTGTCAGGGCTGTAGGTGGGCGCTTAAGGCTTTAGGTGGGCGGTCAGTGCTGTTGGTGGGCGATTAGGGCTGTAGGTGGGCGCCTAGGGCTGTCGGCGGGCGCTGAGGGATGTAGGTGGGCGCTGAGGGATGTAGGTGGGCGCTTCGGGCTTTAGGTGGGCTCTTAAGGCTGTAGGTGGGCGCTCAGGGCTGTTGTTGGGCGATTAGGGCTGTAGACGGGCGCTTCGGGCTGTCGGCTGGCGCTTAGGGCTATATGTGGACGCTTACGTTTGTAATTTGGCGCTTAGGGCGGTAGGTGGGCGATGAGGGCTGTAGTTGTGCGCTTAGAGCTGTAGTTGGTCGCTCAGTGCTTTAGATGAGCGCTCAGGGTTGTAGGTGGGCTCTTAGGGCTGTCGTTGTGCTCTCACGACTGTAGGTGGGCGCGTAGGGCTTTAGGTGGGCATTTATGGCTGTAGGTGGGCGCTCAGGGCTGTTGGTGGGCGATTAGGTCTGTAGGTGGGCGCTTAGGGATGTCGGCGGGCGCTTAGCTCTGTAGGTGGGCGCTTAGGGCTGTAGGTGGGAGCTTAGGGCTTTAGATGGTCACTTAAGGATGTAGTTGGGCGCTGGCGGCTGTTGTTGGGCTATTAGGGCTGCAGACGGGCGCTTCGGGCTGTCGGCTGGCGCTTAGTGCTGTAGGTGGGCGCTCAGGGCTGTAGGTGGGCAATCAGGGCTGTAGGTGGGCGCTTAGGGCTGTAGGTGGACGCTCAGTGCTTTAGAAGTGCGCTCAGGGCTGTAGTTGGGCTCTTAGGGCTGTGGTTGGGCTCTCAGGCCTGCAGGTTGGCGCTTAGGGCTTTAGGTGGGCGTTTAGGGCAGTAGGTGGGCGCTCAGGGCTGTCGGCTGGCGCTTAGGGCTCTAGGTGGCCGCTTAGGGCTGTAGGTGGCCGCTTAGGGCTGTAGGTGGGCGCTTAGGGCTGTATGTGGGCGATCATGGCTGTAGATGTACGCTTAGGTCTGTCGGAGGGCGCGTAGGACTGTAGGTGGGCTCTTAGATCTGTAGTTGGGCACTCAGGGCTGTAGGTGGTCGCCTTCGCCTGTAGTTGGGCGCTCAGAGCTGTATGTGGGCGATCATGGCTGTAGATGTGCGCTTAGGTCTGTCGGAGGGCGCGTGGGGCTGTATGTGGGCTCTTAGGGCTGTAGGTGGGCACTCAGGGCTGTAGGGTGGCGCTTAGGGCTTTAGTTGGGCGGTTAGGGCTGTAGGTGGGCGCTCAGGGCTGTTGGTGGGCGATTAGGGCTGTAGGTGGGCGCTTAGGGCTGTCGGCGGGCGCTTAGGTCTGTAGGTGGGCGCTTAGGATTGTAGTTGGGCGCTTTGGGCTGCTGTTTGGCGCTTAGGGCGGTAGGTGGTCGCGTAGGGTTGTAGGTGGGCGTTCAGAGCAGCAGGTGGGCGCTTAGCGCTGTAGGTGGGCGTTTAGGAATCTAGGTGGGTGCTTAGGGCTGTAGATGGGCGCTTAGGGCTGTAGGTGTGCGAATAGGGCTGTAGGTAGGCGCTCAGTGCTCTAGTTGGCGCTGTGGGCTGCAGATGGGCGCTCTGGGCTGCAGGTGGGCGCTTAGGGGTGCAGGTGGCGTCTTGGGGCTGTAGGTTGTCGCTCAGTGCTTTAGGTGGGTGTTGAGGGCAGTAGGTGAGATCTTAGTGCTGTGGTTGGGCTCGCAGGGCTGTAGGTGGGCGCTGAGAACAGTAGGTGTGCGCTCAGCGCTGTAGGTGGGCGCTTAGGGCTGTAGTTGGGCACTCAGGGCTGTTGGTGGGCGATTAGAGCTGTAGATGGGCGCGTTGGGCTGTAGGTGGGCGCGTAGGGATATAGGTGGGCGCTCAGGGCTTTAGGTGGGCTCTTCGGTCTGTGGGTGGGCTCTCAGAGCTGTAGGTGGGCGCTTAGGGCTTTAGGTGGGCGTTTATGGCTGTAGTTGGGCGCTCAGGGCTGTCGGTGGGCGCTTTGGGATGTAGGTGGGCGCTTAAGGCTTTAGGTGGTCGCTTAGGGATGTAGGTGGGCGCTCAGGGCTGTTGATGGGCGATTAGGGCTGTAGACGGGCGCTTCGGGCTGTCGGCTGGCGCTTAGTGCTGTAGGTGGGCGCTTAGGGCTGTATGTGGGCGCTTACGGCTGTATTGTGGCGCTTAGGGCGGTAGGTGGGCGATGAGGGCTGTAGGTGGGCGCTTAGGGCTGTAGGTGGTTGCTCAGTGCTTTAGATGGGCGCTCTGGGCTGTAGGTGGGCTCCTAGGGCTGTCGTTGGTCTGTCAGGTCTGTAGGTGGGCGCTTAGGGCTTTGGGTGGGCGGTCAGTGCTGTTGGTGGGCGATTACGGCTGTAGGTGGGCGCCTAAGGCTGTCGGCGGGCGCTTAGGGCTGTAGGTGGGCGCTTAGGGCTGTAGGTGGGCGCTTAGGGCTTCGGGTGGTCACTTAGGGATGTAGATGGGCGCTGGGGGCTGTTGTTGGGCGATTAGGGCTGTAGACGGCCGCTTCGGGCTGTCGGCTGGCGCTTAGTGCTGCCGGTGGACGTCAGGGCTGTAGCTGTGCGCTTTGGGCTGTAGGTGGTCGCTCAGTGCTTTCGAATGGCGCTCAGGGCTGTATGTGGGCTCTTTGGGCTGTGGGTGGGCTCTCAGGGCTGTAGGTGGGCGCTTATGGTTTTAGGTGGGCGTTTAGGGCTGTAGGTGGGCGCTCAGGGCTGTCGGCGGGCGCTTAGGGCTGTAGGTGGCCGCTTAGGGCTGTAGGTGGGCGCTTAGGGCTGTAGGTGAGCGCTAAGTGCTGTAGGTATGTGCTTAGGGCTGTAGATGGGCGTTTAGGGCTGTAGGTGGGCGAATAGGGCTATAGGTAGGCGCTCAGTGCTCTAGGAGGCGCTGTGGGCTGCAGGTGGGCGATTAGGGCTTTCGGAGGGCTCTTAGCGCTGTAGGTGGGCGCTTCGCGCTTTAGGTGGGCGCTTAGGGCTGTAGGTGGGCGCTCAGGGCTGTAGGTGTGCGCTTATGGCTGTAGTTGGGCGCTCAGGGCTGCAGGTGGGCGCTGAGGGCTGTAGGTGGGCACTTAGGGCTGTAGGTGGGCGCTGAGGGATGTAGGTGGGCGCTGAGGGATGTAGGTGGGCGCTTAGGGCTTTAGGTGGGCTCTTAAGGCTGTAGGTGGGCGCTCAGGGCTGTTGTTGGGCGATTACGGCTGTAGACGGGCGCTTCGGGCTGTCGGCTGGCGCTTAGGGCTATATGTGGGCGCTTACGGCTGTAATTTGGCGCTTAGGGCGGTAGGTGGGCGATGAGGGCTGTAGTTGGGCGCTTAGGGCTGTAGTTGGTCGCTCAGTGCTTTAGATGAGCGCTCAGGGTTCTAGGTGGGCTCTTAGGGCTGTCGTTGGGCTCTCACGACTGTAGGTGGGCGCGTAGGGCTTTAGTTGGGCGTTTATGGCTGTAGGTGGGCGCTCAGGGCTGTTGATGGGCGATTAGGGCTGTAGGTGGGCGCTTAGGGATGTCGGCGGGCGCTTAGCTCTGTAGGTGGGCGCTTAGGGCTGTAGGTGGGAGCTTAGGGCTTTAGATGGTCACTTAGGGATGTAGGTGGGCGCTGGGGGCTGTTGTTGGGCTATTAGGGCTGCAGACGGGAGCTTCGGGCTGTCGGCTGGCGCTTAGTGCTGTAGGTGGGCGCTCAGGGCTGTAGGTGGGCAATCAGGGCTGTAGGTGGGCGCTTAGGGCTGTAGTTGGACGCTCAGTGCTTTAGAAGTGCGCTCAGGGCTGTAGTTGGGCTCTTAGGGCTGTGGTTGGGCTCTCAGGGCTGCAGGTTGGCGCTTAGGGCTTTAGGTGGGCGTTTAGGGCAGTAGGTGGGCGCTCAGGGCTGTCGGCTGGCGCTTAGGGCTCTAGGTGGCCGCTTAGGGCTGTAGGTAGCCACTTAGGGCTGTAGGTGGGCGCTTAGGGCTGTATGTGGGCGATCATGGCTGTAGATGTACGCTTAGGTGTGTCGGAGGGCGCGTAGGGCTGTAGGTGGGCTCTTAGATCTGTAGTTGGGCACTCAGGGCTGTAGGTGGTCGCCTTCGCCTGTAGTTGGGCGCTCAGAGCTGTATGTGGGCGATCATGGCTGTAGATGTGCGCTTAGGTCTGTCGGAGGGCGCGTGGGGCTGTAGGTGGGCTCTTAGGGCTGTAGGTGTGCACTCAGGGCTGTAGGGTGGCGCTTAGGGCTTTAGTTGGGCGGTTAGGGCTGTAGGTGGGCGCTCAGGGCTGTTGGTGGGCGATTAGGGCTGTAGGTGGGCGCTTAGGGCTGTCGGCGGGCGCTTAGGTCTGTAGGTGGGCGCTTAGGATTGTAGTTGGGCGCTTTGGGCTGCTGTTTGGCGCTGAGGGCGGTAGGTGGTCGCGTAGGGTTGTAGGTGGGCGTTCAGGGCAGCAGGTGGGCGCTTAGCGCTGTAGGTGGGCGTTTAGGAATCTAGGTGGGTGCTTAGGGCTGTAGATGGGCGCTTAGGGCTGTAGGTGGGCGAATAGGGCTGTAGGTAGGCGCTCAGTGCTCTAGTTGGCGCTGTGGGCTGCAGATGGGCGCTCTGGGCTGCAGGTGGGCGCTTAGGGGTGCAGGTGGCGTCTTGGGGCTGTAGGGTGTCGCTCAGTGCTTTAGGTGGGTGTTGAGGGCAGTAGGTGAGATCTTAGTGCTGTGGTTGGGCTCGCAGGGCTGTAGGTGGGCGCTGAGAACAGTAGGTGTGCGCTCAGCGCTGTAGGTGGGCGCTTAGGGCTGTAGTTGGGCACTCAGGGCTGTTGGTGGGCGAGTAGAGCTGTAGATGGGCGCGTTGGGCTGTAGGTGGGCGCGTAGGGCTATAGGTGGGCGCTCAGGGCTGTAGGTGGGCTCTTAGGGCTGTGGGTGGGCTCTCAGGGCTGTAGGTGGGCGCTTAGGGCTTTAGGTGGGCGTTTAGGGCTGTAGTTGGGCGCTCAGGGCTGTCGGTGGGCGCTTTGGGATGTAGGTGGGCGCTTAAGGCTTTAGGTGGTCGCTTAGGGATGTAGGTGGGCGCTCAGGGCTGATGATGGGCGATTAGGGCTGTAGACGGGCGCTTCGGGCTGTCGGCTGGCGCTTAGTGCTATAGGTGGGCGCTTAGGGCTGTATGTGGGCGCTTACGGCTGTATTGTGGCGCTTAGGGCGGTAGGTGGGCGATGAGGGCTGTAGGTGGGCGCTTAGGGCTGTAGCTGGTTGCTCAGTGCTTTAGATGGGCGCTCTGGGCTGTAGGTGGGCTCTTAGGGCTGTCGTTGGGCTGTCAGGTCTGTAGGTGGGCGCTTAGGGCTTTGGGTGGGCGGTCAGTGCTGTTGGTGGGCGATTACGGCTGTAGGTGGGCGCCTAAGGCTGTCGGCGGGCGCTTAGGGCTGTAGGTGGGCGCTTAGGGCTGTAGGTGGGCGCTTAGGGCTTCGGGTGGTCACTTAGGGATGTAGATGGGCGCTGGGGGCTGTTGTTGGGCGATTAGGGCTGTAGACGGCCGCTTCGGGCTGTCGGCTGGCGCTTAGTGCTGCAGGTGCACGCTCAGGGCTGTAGGTGTGCGCTTAGGGCTGTAGGTGGGCGCTGAGGGCTGTAGGTGGGCACTGAGCGCTGTAGGTGGGCGCTTAGGGCTGTAGGTGGTCGCTCAGTGCTTTAGAATGGCGCTCAGGGCTGTAGTTGGGCTCCTAGGGCTGTGGGTGGGCTCTCAGGGTTGTAGGTGGGCGCTTAGGCCTTTAGGTGGGCGATTAGGGCTGTAGGTGGGCACTCAGGGCTGTCGGCGGGCGCTTAGGGCTGTAGGTGAGCGCTAAGTGCTATAGGTAGGTGCTTAGGGCTGTAGGTGGGCGCTTAGGATTGTAGTTGGGCGCTTTGGGCTGCTGTTTGGCGCTTAGGGCGGTAGTTGGTCGCGTAGGGTTGTAGGTGGGCGTTCAGAGCAGCAGGTCGGCGCTTAGCGCTGTAGGTGGGCGTTTAGGAATCTAGGTGGGTGCTTAGGGCTGTAGATGGGCGCTTAGGGCTGTAGGTGGGCGAATAGGGCTGTAGGTAGGCGCTCAGTGCTCTAGTTGGCGCTGTGGGCTGCAGATGTGCGCTGTGGGCTGCAGGTGGGCGCTTAGGGGTGCAGGTGGCGTCTTGGGGCTGTAGGTTGTCGCTCAGTGCTTTAGGTGGGTGTTGAGGGCAGTAGGTGAGATCTTAGTGCTGTGGTTGGGCTCTCAGGGCTGTAGGTGGGCGCTGAGAACAGTAGGTGTGCGCTCAGCGCTGTAGGTGGGCGCTTAGGGCTGTAGTTGGGCACTCAGGGCTGTTGGTGGGCGATTAGAGCTGTAGATGGGCGCGTTGGGCTGTAGGTGGGCGCGTAGGGCTGTAGGTGGGCGCTCAGGGCTGTAGGTGGGCTCTTAGGGCTGTGGGTGGGCTCTCAGGGCTGTAGGTGGGCGCTTAGGGCTTTACGTGGGCGTTTAGGGCTGTAGGTGGGCGCTCAGGGCTGTCGGTGGGCGCTTTGGGATGTAGGTGGGCGCTTAAGGCTTTAGGTGGTCGCTTAGGGATGTAGGTGGGCGCTCAGGGCTGTTGATGGGCGATTAGGGCTGTAGACGGGCGCTTCGGGCTGTCGGCTGGCGCTTAGTGCTGTAGGTGGGCGCTTAGGGCTGTATGTGGGCGCTTACGGCTGTATTGTGGCGCTTAGGGCGGTAGGTGGGCGATGAGGGCTGTAGGTGGGCGCTTAGGGCTGTAGGTGGTTGCTCAGTGCTTTAGATGGGCGCTCTGGGCTGTAGGTGGGCTCTTAGGGCTGTCGTTGGGCTGTCAGGTCTGTAGTTGGGCGCTTAGGGCTTTGGGTGGGCGGTCAGTGCTGTTGGTGGGCGATTACGGCTGTAGGTGGGCGCCTAAGGCTGTCGGCGGGCGCTTAGGGCTGTAGGTGGGCGCTCAGGGATGTAGGTGGGCGCGTAGGGCTTCGGGTGGTCACTTAGGGATGTAGATGGACGCTGTGGGCTGTTGTTGGGCGATTATGGCTGTAGACGGCCGCTTCGGGCTGTCGGCTGGCGCTTAGTGCTGCAGGTGGACGCTCAGGGCTGTAGGTGTGCGCTTAGGGCTGTAGGTGGGCGCTGAGGGCTGTAGGTGGGCACTTAGCGCTGTAGGTGGGCGCTTAGGGCTGTAGGTGGTCGCTCAGTGCTTTAGAAGGGCGCTCAGGGCTGTAGTTGGGCTCCTAGGGCTGTGGGTGGGCTCTCAGGGCTGTAGGTGGGCGCATAGGCCTTTAGGTGGGCGTTTAGGGCTGTAGGTGGGCGGTCAGGGCTGTCGGCGGGCGCTTAGGGCTGTAGGTGAGCGCTAAGTGCTATAGGTAGGTGCTTAGGGCTGTAGATGGGCGCCTAGGGCTGTAGGTGGGCGATTAGTGCTATAGGTAGGCTCTCAGTGCTCTTGGAGGCGCTGTGGGCTGCAGGTGGGCGATTAGGGCTGTAGGAGGGCGCTTATTGCTGTAGGTTGTCTCTCAGTGCTTTAGGTGCGTGGTTAGGGCAGTAGGTGAGCTCTTAGTGCTGTGGTTGGGCTATCAGCGCTGTAGGTGGACGCTCAGAACCGTAGGTGGGCGCGTATGGCTGTAGGTGATCGATTAGGGCTGTAGGAGGGCGCTCAGTGCTGTGGGTGGGCGCTTAGTGCTTTAGGTGGGCGATTAGCGCTTTATTTGGGCGCTTAGGGCTGTAGGTGGGCGCTCAGGGCTGTAGGTGGGCGCTTAGGGCTGTAGGTGGGCGCTTAGGGCTGTAGGTGGGCGCTTAGGGCTTCGGGTGGTCACTTAGGGATGTAGATGGGCGCTGGGGGCTGTTGTTGGACGATTAGGGCTGGAGGCGGCCGCTTCGGGCTGTCGGCTGGCGCTTAGTGCTGCAGGTGGACGCTCAGGGCTGTAGGTGTGCGCTTAGGGCTGTAGGTGGGCGCTGAGGGCTGTAGGTGGGCACTTAGCGCTGTAGGTGGTCGCTCAGTGCTTTGGAAGGGCGCTCAGGGCTGTAGTTGGGCTCCTAGGGCTGTGGGTGGGCTCTCAGGGCTGTAGGTGGGCGCTTAGGGCTTTAGGTGGGCGTTTAGGGCTGTAGGTGGGCGCTCAGGGCTGTCGGCGGGCGGTTAGGGCTGTAGGTGAGCGCTAAGTGCTATAGGTAGGTGCTTAGGGCTGTAGATGGGCGCCTAGGGATGTAGGTGGGCGATTAGGGCTGTAGGTAGGCGCTCAGTGCTCTAGGAGGCGCTGTGGGCTGCAGGTGGGCGATTAGGGCTGTAGGAGGGCGCTTAGTGCTGTAGGTTGTCTCTCAGTGCTTTAGGTGGGTGGTTAGGGCAGTAGGTGAGCTCTTAGTGCTGTGGTTGGGCTATCAGCGCTGTAGGTGGACGCTCAGAACCGTAGGTGGGCGCGTATGGCTGTAGGTGATCGATTAGGGCTGTAGGAGGGCGCTCAGTGCTGTAGGTGGGCGCTTAGTGCTTTAGGTGGGCGATTAGCGCTTTAGTTGGGCGCTTAGGGCTGTAGGTTGGCGCTCAGGGCTGTAGGTGGGCGCTAAGGGCTGTAGGTGGGCGCTGAGGGCTGTAGGTGGGCACTTAGGACTGTAGGTGGGCGCTGATGGATGTAGGTGGGCGCTTAAAGGCTTTAGGTGGGCGCTGAGGGCTGTAGGTGGGCGCTGAGGGCTGTGGTTGGGCTCTCACGACTGTAGGTGGCGCGTAACGCTTGAGGTGGGCGATTATGGCTGTAGGTGGGCACTCAGGGCTGTTGGTGGGCGATTGGGGCTGTAGGTGGGCGCTTAGGGCTTTCGGTGGTCACTTAGGGATGTAGTTGGGCGCTCGGGGCTGTTGTTGGGCGATTAGGGCTGTAGACGGGCGCTTCGGGCTGTAGGTGGGCGCTCAGGGCTGTAGGTGTGCGCTCAGGGCTGTAGGTGGGCGCTTTGGGCAGTAGGTGGGCGCTTAGGGCTGTAGGTGGGCACTCAGGGCTGTAGTTGGGCGCTTAGGGCTGTGGTTGGGCTCTCAGGGCTGTAGGTGGGCACTTAGCGCTGTAGGTGGCGCTTAGGTCTGTAGGTGGTCGCTCAGTGCTTTAGAATGGCGCTCAGGGCTATAGGTGGGCTCTTAGGGCTGTGGATGGGCTCTCAGGGCTGTAGGTGGGCGCTTAGGGCTTTAGCTGGGCGTTTAGGGCTGTAGGTGGGCGCTCAGGGCAGTCGGCGGGCGCTTTGGGATGTAGTTGGGCGCTTAGGGCTTTAGGTGGTCGCTTAGGGATGTAGGTGGGCGCTCAGGGCTGTTGATGGGCGATTAGGGCTGTAGACGGGCGCTTCGGGCTGTCGGCTGGCGCTTAGTGCTGTAGGTGGGCGCTTAGGGCTGTATGTGGGCGCTTACGGCTGTATTGTGGCGCTTAGGGCGGTAGGTGTGCGATGAGGGCTGTAGGTGGGCGCTTAGGGCTGTAGGTGGGCGCTCAGTGCTGGAGATGGGCGCTCTGGGCTGCAGTTGGGCTCTTAGGGCTGCCGTTGGGCTCTCAGGCCTGTAGGTGGGCGATGAGGGCTGTAGGTGTGCGCTCAGGGCTTTAGGTGTGCGCTCAGGGCTGTAGGTGGGCGCTGAGGGCTGCCGGTGGGCGCTTATGGCTGTAGGTGGGCGCATAGGGCTGTAGGTGGGCGCTAAGGGCTGTATGTGGGCGCGTAGGGCTGCAGGTGGGCGCATAGGGCTGTAGGTGGGCGCTTAGGGCTTTAAGCGGTCGTTTAGGGATATAGGTGGGCGCTCAGGTCTGTTGGTGGGCGATTACGGCTGTAGGTGGGCGCTTAGGCCTGCCGGCGAGAGCTTAGTGCTGTAAATGGGCGCTTAGGGCTGTAGGTGGGCGCTTACGCCTTTAGTTTGGCGCTTAGAGTGGTAGCTGGGCGCTCAGGACTGTAGTTGGGCGCTTAGCGCTGTAGGTGGGACCTTAGGGCAGTAGTTGGGCGCTTAGGGCTGTAGGTGGGCGCTAAGAGCTTTAGGTGGGCGCTTAGGGCTGTATGTGGGCGCTTAGGGCTGTAGGTGGGCGCTGAGAGCTGTAGGTGGGCGCTTAGGGCTGTAAGTGGGCGCTTAGGGCTGTAGGTGGGCACATAGGGCTTTATGTTGTCGCTTAGGGATGTATGTGGGCGATCAGGGCTGTCGGCGGGCGCTTAGGTCTGTAGGTGGGCGCTTAGGACTGTATTTGGGCGCTTAGGGCTGCTGATTGGCGCTTAGGGCGGTAGGTGGGCGCTAAGAGCTGTAGGTGGGCGCTTAAGGCTGTATGTGGGCGCTTAGGGCTGTAGGTGGGCGCTAAGAGCTGCAGGTGGGCGCTTAGGGCTGTACGTGGGCGCTTAGGGCTGTAGGTGGGGACTTAGGGCTTTATGTGGTCGCTTAGGGATGTAGGTGGGCGCTCAGGGCTGTTGGTGGGCGATTAGGGCTGTCGGTGGGCGCTTAGGGCTGTCGGCGGGCGCTTAGGTCTGTAGGTGGTCGCTTAGGACTGTAGTTGGGCGCTTAGGGCTGTAGATGGGCGCTTAGGGGGTAGGTGGTCGCGTAGGGTTGTAGGTGGGCGATTAGGTCTGTAGGTGGGCGCTTACGGCTGTATGTGCGCCCTCAGGGCTGGAGGTGGGCGCTCAGGGCTGTAGTTGGGCGCTTAGGGCTGTAGGTGGGCGCGTAGGGCTGCAGGTGGGCGATGAGGGCTGTAGGTGTGCGCTCAGGGCTGTAGGTGTGCGCTCAGGGCTGTAGGTGGGCGCTGAGGGCTGCCGGTGGGCGCTTATGGCTGTAGGTGGGCGCATAGGGCTGCAGGTGGGCTCTAAGGGCTGTATGTGGGCGCGTAGGGCTGCAGGTGGGCGCATAGGGCTGTAGGTGGGCGCTTAGGGCTTTAAGCGGTCGCTTAGGGATATAGGTGGGCGCTCAGGTCTGTTGGTGGGCGATTACGGCTGTAGGTGGGCGCTTTGGGCTGCCGGCGGGAGCTTAGTGCTGTAAATGGGCGCTTAGGGATGTAGGTGGGCGCTTACGCCTGTAGTTTGGCGTTTAGAGTGGTAGCTGGGCGCTCAGGACTGTAGTTGGGCGCTTAGCGCTGCAGGTGGGACCTTAGGGCAGTAGTTGGGCGCTTAGGGCTGTAGGTGGGCGCTGAGAGCTGTAGGTGGGCGCTTAAGGCTGTATGTGGGCGCTTAGGGCTGTAGGTGGGCGCTAAGAGCTGTAGGTGGGCGCTTAGGGCTGTAAGTGGGCGCTTAGGGCTGTAGGTGGGGACATAGGGCTTTATGTGGTCGCTTAGGGATGTAGGTGGGCGCTCAGGGCTGTCGGCGGGCGCTTAGGTCTGTAGGTGGGCGCTTAGGACTGTAGTTGGGCGCTTAGGGCTGCTGTTTGGCGCTTAGGGCGGTAGGTGGTCGCGTAGGGTTGTAGGTGGGCGTTTAGGAATCTAGGTGGGTGCTTAGGGCTGTAGATGGGCGCTTAGGGCTGTTGGTGGGCGCTTACGGCTGTAGGTTGGCGCTTAGGGCGGTAGGTGGGCGATGAGGGCTGTAGGAGGGCGCTTAGGGATACAGGTGGTCGCTCAGTGCTTTAGATGGGCGCTTAGGGCTGTAGGTGGGCGGTAAGGGCTGTAGGTGGGCGCTTAGGGCTGGAGGTGGGCGCTTAGGGCTGCAGGTGGGCGCTCAGGGCTGTTGGTGGGCGATTACGGCTGTAGGTGGGTGCTTAGGGCTGCCGGCGGGAGATTAGTGCTGTAAATGGGCGCTTAGCGCTGTAGGTGGGCGCTTACGCCTGTAGTTTGGCGCTTGGAGTGGTAGCTGGGCGCTCAGGACTGCAGTTGGGCGATTAGCGCTGTAGGTGGGACCCTAGGGCTGTAGTTGGGCGCTTAGGGCTGTAGGTGGGCGCTAAGAGCTGCAGGTGGGCGCTTAGGGCTGTACGTGGGCGCTTAGGGCTGTAGGTGGGGACTTCGGGCTTTATGTGGTCGCTTAGGGATGTAGGTGGGCGCTCAGGGCTGTTGGTGGGCGATTAGGGCTGTAGGTGGGCGCTTAGGGATGTCGGCGGGCGCTTAGGTCTGTAGGTGGTCGCTTAGGACTGTAGTTGCGCGCTTAGAGCTGCTGTTTGGCGCTTAGGGCGTTAGTTGGTCGCGTACGGTTGTAGGTGGGCGTTCAGAGCAGCAGGTGGGCGCTTAGCGCTGTAGGTGGGCGTTTAGGAATCTAGGTGGGTGCTTAGGGCTGTAGATGGGCGCTTAGGGCTGTTGGTGGGCGCTTACGGCTGCAGGTTGGCGCTTAGGGCGGTAGGTGGGCGATGAGGGCTGTAGGAGGGCGCTTAGGGATATAGGTGGGCGCTTAGGGCTGTAGGTGGGCGGTAAGGGCTGTAGGTGGGCGCTTAGGGCTGGAGGTGGACGCTTAGGGATGCAGGTGGGCGCTCAGGGCTGTTGGTGGGCGATTAGGTTTGTAGGTGGGCGCTTACGGCTATATGTGCGCTCTCAGGGCTGGAGGTGGGCGCTCAGGGCTGTAGGTGGGCGCTTAGGGCTGTAGGTGGGCGCGTAGGGCTGCAGGTGGGCGATGAGGGCTGTAGGTGTGCGCTCAGGGCTGTAGGTGTGCGCTCAGGGATGTAGGTGGGCTCTGAGGGCTGCCGGTGGGCGCTTAGGGCTGTAGGTGGGCGCATAGGGCTGTAGGTGGGCGCTAAGGGCTGTATGTGGGCGCGTAGGGCTGCAGGTGGGCGCATAGGGCTGTAGGTGGGCGCTTAGGGCTTTAAGCGGTCGCTTAGGGATATAGGTGGGCTCTCAGGTCTGTTGGTGGGCGATTACGGCTGTACGTGGGCGCTTCGGGCTGCCGGCGGGAGCTTAGTGCTGTAAATGGGCGCTTAGGGCTGTAGGTGGTGGCTTACGCCTGTAGTTTGGCGCTTGAAGTGGTAGCTGGGCGCTCAGGACTGCAGTTGGGCTCTTAGCGCTGTAGGTGGGACCTTAGGGCTGTAGTTGGGCGCTTAGGGCTGTAGGTGGGCGCTAAGAGCTGTAGGTGGGCGCTTAGGGCTGTATGTGGGCGCTTAGGGCTGTAGGTGTGCGCTAAGAGCTGCAGGTGGGCGCTTAGGGCTGTACGTGGGCGCTTAGGGATGTAGGTGGGGACTTAGGGCTTTATGTGGTCGCTTAGGGATGTAGGTGGGCGCTCAGGGCTGTTGGTGGGCGATTAGGGCTGTAGGTGGGCGCTTAGGGCTGTCGGCGGGCGCTTAGGTCTGTAGGTGGTCGCTTAGGACTGTAGTTGGGCGCTTAGGGCTGCTGTTTGGCGCTTCGGGCGGTAGGTGGTCGCGTAGGGTTGTAGGTGGACGTTCAGGGCAGCAGTTGGGCGCTTAGCGCTGTAGGTGGGCGTTTAGGAATCTAGGTGGGTGCTTAGGGCTGTAGTTGGGCGCTTAGGGCTGTTGTTGGGCGCTTACGGCTGCAGGTTGGCGCTTAGGGCGGTAGGTGGGCGATGAGGGCTGTAGGAGGGCGCTTAGGGTTACAGTTGGTCGCTCAGTGCTTTAGATGGGCGCTTAGGGCTGTAGGTGGGCGGTAAGGGCTGTAGGTGGACGCTTAGGGCTGGAGGTGGGCGCTTAGGGCTGCAGGTGGGCGCTCAGGGCTGTTGGCGGGCGATTAGGTCTGTAGGTGGGCGCTTACGGCTGTATGTGCGCCCTCAGGGCTGTAGATGTGCGCTCAGTGCTGTAGGTGTGCGCTCAGGGCTGTAGGTGGGCGCTGAGGGCTGCCGGTGGGCGATGAGGGCTGTAGGTGGGCGCGTAGGGTTGTAGGTGGGCGTTCAGGGCTCTAGGTTGCCGCTTATGGCTGTAGGTGTGCCCTTAGGGCTGTAGGTGAGCGCTAAGTGCTGTAGGTGGGTGCTTAGGGCTATAGCTGGGCGCTTAGGGCTGTAGGTGGGCGATTAGGGAAGTATGTAGGCGCTCAGTGCTCTTGGAGGCGCTATGGGCTGCAGGTGGGCATTTAGGGATGTAGGTGGGCGCTCAGTGCTTTAGGTGGGTGGTTAGGGCAGTAGGTGAGCTCTTAGTGCTGTTGGTGGGCTATCAAGGCTGTAGGTGGACGCTCAGAACCGTAGGTGGGCGCTTATGGCTGTAGGTGATCGATTAGGGCTGTATGGGGGCTATCAGTGCTGTAGGTGGGCGCTTAGTGCTTTAGGTGTGCGCTTAGGGCTGTACGTGGGCGCTGAGGGCTGCAGGTGGGCACTTAGGGCTGTAGGTGGGCGCTTTGGGATGTAGGTGGGCGCTTAGGGCTTTAGTTGGTCGCTTAGGGATGTAGGTGGGCGATCCGAGCTGTTGATGAGCGATTAGGGCTGCAGACGGGCGCTTCGGGCTGTCGGCTGGCGCTTAGTGCTGTAGGTGGGCGCTTAGGGCTGTATGTGGGCGCTTACGGCTGTATTGTGGCGCTAAGGGCGGTAGATGGGCGATGAGGGCTGTAGGTGGGCGCTTAGGGCTGTAGGTGGGCGCTTAGGGCTGTAGGTGGGCGCTGAGGGCTGCCGGTGGGCGCTTATGGCTGTAGGTGGGCGCATAGGGCTGTAGGTGGGCGCTAAGGGCTGTATGTGGGCGCGTAGGGCTGCAGGTGGGCGCATAGGGCTGTAGGTGGGCGCTTAGGGCTTTAAGCGGTCGCTTAGGGATATAGGTGGGCTCTCAGGTCTGTTGGTGGGCGATTACGGCTGTAGGTGGGCGCTTAGGCCTGCCGGCGAGAGCTTAGTGCTGTAAATGGGCGCTGAGGGCTGTAGGTGGGCGCTTACGCCTGTAGTTTGGCGCTTAGAGTGGTAGCTGGGCGCTCAGCACTGTAGTTGGGGCCTTAGCGCTATAGGTGGGACCTTAGGGCAGTAGTTGGACGCTTAGGGCTGTAGGTGGGCGCTAAGAGCTTTAGGTGGGCGCTTAGGGCTGTATGTGGGCGCTTAGGGCTGTAGGTGGGCGCTAAGAGCTGCAGGTGGGCGCTTAGGGCTGTACGTGGGCGCTTAGGGCTGTAGGTGGGGACTTAGGGCTTTATGTGGTCGCTTAGGGATGTAGGTGGGCGCTCAGGGCTGTTGGTGGGCGATTAGGGCTGTCGGTGGGCGCTTAGGGCTGTCGGCGGGCGCTTAGGTCTGTAGGTGGTCGCTTAGGACTGTAGTTGGGCGCTTAGGGCTGTAGATGGGCGCTTAGGGGGTAGGTGGTCGCGTAGGGTTGTAGGTGGGCGTTCAGGGCAGCAGGTGGGCGCTTAGCGCTGTAGGTGGGCGTTTAGGAATCTAGGTGGGTGCTTAGGGCTGTAGATGGGCGCTTAGGGCTGTTGGTGGGCGCTTACGGCTGTAGGTTGGCGCTTAGGGCGGTAGGTGGGCGATGAGGGCTGTAGGAGGGCGCTTAGGGATACAGATGGTCGATCAGTGCTTTAGATGGGCGCTTAGGGCTGTAGGTGGGCGGAAAGGGCTGTAGGTGGGCGCTTAGGGCTGGAGGTGGGCGCTTAGGGCTGCAGGTGGGCGCTCAGGGCTGTTGGTGGGCGATTAGGTCTGTAGGTGGGCGCTTACGGCTGTATGTGCGCCCTCAGGGCTGGAGGTGGGCGCTCAGGGCTGTAGTTGGGCGCTTAGGGCTGTAGGTGGGCGCGTAGGGCTGCAGGTGGGCGATGAGGGCTGTAGGTGTGCGCTCAGGGCTGTAGGTGTGCGCTCAGGGCTGTAGGTGGGCGCTGAGGGCTGCCGGTGGGCGCTTATGGCTGTAGGTGGGCGCATAGGGCTGCAGGTGGGCTCTAAGGGCTGTATGTGGGCGCGTAGGGCTGCAGGTGGGCGCATAGGGCTGTAGGTGGGCGCTTAGGGCTTTAAGCGGTCGCTTAGGGATATAGGTGGGCGCTCAGGTCTGTTGGTGGGCGATTACGGCTGTAGGTGGGCGCTTTGGGCTGCCGGCGGGAGCTTAGTGCTGTAAATGGGCGCTTAGGGATGTAGGTGGGCGCTTACGCCTGTAGTTTGGCGTTTAGAGTGGTAGCTGGGCGCTCAGGACTGTAGTTGGGCGCTTAGCGCTGTAGGTGGGACCTTAGGGCAGTAGGTGGGCGCTGAGAGCTGTAGGTGGGCGCTGAGAGCTGTAGGTGGGCGCTTAAGGCTGTATGTGGGCGCTTAGGGCTGTAGGTGGGCGCTAAGAGCTGTAGGTGGGCGCTTAGGGCTGTAAGTGGGCGCTTAGGGCTGTAGGTGGGGACATAGGGCTTTATGTGGTCGCTTAGGGATGTAGGTGGGCGCTCAGGGCTGTCGGCGGGCGCTTAGGTCTGTAGGTGGGCGCTCAGGGCTGTCGGCGGGCGCTTAGGACTGTAGTTGGGCGCTTAGGGCTGCTGTTTGGCGCTTAGGGCGATAGGTGGTCGCGTAGGGTTGTAGGTGGGCGTTTAGGAATCTAGGTGGGTGCTTAGGGCTGTAGATGGGCGCTTAGGGCTGTTGGTGGGCGCTTACGGCTGTAGGTTGGCGCTTAGGGCGGTAGGTGGGCGATGAGGGCTGTAGGAGGGCGCTTAGGGATACAGGTGGTCGCTCAGTGCTTTAGATGGGCGCTTAGGGCTGTAGGTGGGCGGTAAGGGCTGTAGGTGGGCGCTTAGGGCTGGAGGTGGGCGCTTAGGGCTGCAGGTGGGCGCTCAGGGCTGTTGGTGGGCGATTACGGCTGTAGGTGGGTGCTTAGGGCTGCCGGCGGGAGATTAGTGCTGTAAATGGGCGCTTAGCGCTGTAGGTGGGCGCTTACGCCTGTAGTTTGGCGCTTGGAGTGGTAGCTGGGCGCTCAGGACTGCAGTTGGGCGATTAGCGCTGTAGGTGGGACCCTAGGGCTGTAGTTGGGCGCTTAGGGCTGTAGGTGGGCGCTAAGAGCTGCAGGTGGGCGCTTAGGGCTGTAGGTGGGCGCTTAGGGCTGTAGGTGGGGACTTCGGGCTTTATGTGGTCGCTTAGGGATGTAGGTGGGCGCTCAGGGCTGTTGGTGGGCGATTAGGGCTGTAGGTGGGCGCATAGGGATGTCGGCGGGCGCTTAGGTCTGTAGGTGGTCGCTTAGGAATGTAGTTGCGCGCTTAGGGCTGCTGTTTGGCGCTTAGGGCGGTAGTTGGTCGCGTACGGTTGTAGGTGGGCGTTCAGGGCAGCAGGTGGGCGCTTAGCGCTGTAGGTGGGCGTTTAGGAATCTAGGTGGGTGCTTAGGGCTGTAGATGGGCGCTTAGGGCTGTTGGTGGGCGCTTACGGCTGTAGGTTGGCGCTTAGGGCGGTAGGTGGGCGATGAGGGCTGTAGGAGGGCGCTTAGTGCTTTAGATGGGCGTTTAGGGCTGTAGGTGGGCGCTCAGGTCTGTGGGTGGGCTCTCAGGGCTGTAGTTGGGCGCTTAGGGCTTTAGGTGGGCGTTTAGGGCTGTAGGTGGGCGCTCAGGTCTGTCGGCGGGCGCTTAGGGCTGTAGGTGGCCGCTTAGGGCTGTAGGTGGGCGCTTAGGGCTGTAGGTGAGCGCTAAGTGCTATAGGTAGGTGCTTAGGGCTGTAGATGGGCGCTTAGGACTGTAGGTGGGCGCTCAGGGCTGTAGGTGGGCGCTGAGTGCTGTAGGTGGGCACTTAGTGCTGTAGGTGGGCACTTAGGGCTGTAGGTGGGCGCTGAGGGATGTCGGTGGGCGCTTAGGGATTTAGGTGGGCGCTGAGGGCTGTAGGTGGGCACTTAGGACTGTAGGTGGGCGCTGAGGGATGTAGGTGGGCGCTTAGGGCTTTAGGTGGGCGCTGAGGGCTGTAGGTGGGCGCTGAGGGCTGTGGTTGGGCTCTCACGACTGTAGGTGGGCGCGTAGGGCTTGAGGTGGGCGATTATGGCTGTAGGTGGGCGCTCAGGGCTGTTGGTGGGCGATTGGGGCTGTAGGTGGGCGCTTAGGGCTGTCGGCGGGCGCTTAGGTCTGTAGGTGGGCGCTTAGGGCTGTAGGTGGGCGCTTAGGGCTTTCGGTGGTCACTTAGGGATGTAGGTGGGCGCTCGGGGCTGTTGTTGGGCGATTAGGGCTGTAGACGGGCGCTTCGGGCTGTAGTTGGGCGCTCAGGGCTGTAGGTGTGCGCTCAGGGCTGTAGGTGTGCGCTTAGGGCAGTAGTTGGGCGCTGAGGGCTGTAGGTGGGCACTCAGGGCTGTAGGTGGGCGCTTAGGGCTGTGGTTGGGCTCTCAGGGCTGTAGGTGGGCACTTAACGCTGTAGGTGGCGCTTAGGGCTGTAGGTGGTCGCTCAGTGCTTTAGAAGGGCGCTCAGGGCTGTAGGTGGGCTCTTAGGGCTGTGGGTAGGCTCTCAGGGCTGTAGATGGGCGCTTAGGGCTTTATGTGGGCGTTTAGGGCTGTAGGTGGGCGCTCAGGGCTGTCGGCGTGCGCTTTGGGATGTAAGTGGGCGCTTAGGGCTTTAGGTGGTCGCTTAGGGATGTAGGTGGTCGCTCAGTGCTTTAGAAGGGCGCTCAGGGCTTTGGGTGGTCTCCTAGGGCTGTGGGAGGGCTCTCAGGGCTGTAGGTGGGCGCTTAGGGCTTTAGTTGGGCGTTTAAGGCTGTAGGTGGGCGCTCAGGACTGTCGGCGGGCGCTTAGGGCTGTAGATGGGCGCTTAGGGCTGTAGGTGGGCGATTAGGGCTGTAGGTAGGCGCTCAGTGCTCTAGGAGGCGCTGTGGGCTGCAGGGGGGCGATTAGGGCTGTAGGAGGGCGCTTAGGGCTGTAGGTTGTCTCTCAGTGCTTTAGGTGGGTGGTTAGGGCAGTAGGTGAGATCTTAGTGCTGTGGATGGGCTATCAGCGCTGTAGGTGTACGCTCAGTACCGTAGGTGGGCGCGTATGGCTGTAGGTGATCGATTAGGGCTGTAGGAGGGCGATCAGTGCTGTAGTTGGGCGCTTAGCGCTTTAGGTGGGCGATTAGCGCTTTATGTGGGCGCTTAGGGCTGTAGGTGGGCGCTCAGGGCTGTAGGTGGGCGCTGAGTGCTGTAGGTGGGCAATTAGGGCTGTAGGTGGGTACTTAGGGCTGTAGGTGGGCGCTGAGGGATGTAGGCGGGATCTTAGGGCTTTAGGTGGGCGCTTAGGGCTGTAGGTGGGCGCTGAGGGCTGTAGGTGGACACTTAGGACTGTAGGTGGGCAATTAGGGCTGTAGGTGGGCGATTAGGGCTTTAGTTGGGCGCTGAGGGATGTAGGTGGGCGCTTCGGGCTTTAGGTGGGCGCTGAGTGCTGTAGGTGGGCGCTGAGGGCTGTGGTTGGGCTCTCACGACTGTAGGTGGGCGCGTAAGGCTTGAGGTGGGCGATTATGGCTGTAGGTGGGCGCTCAGGGCTGTTGGTGGGCGATTGGGGCTGTAGGTGGGCGCTTAGGGCTGTCGGCGGGCGCTTAGGTCTTTAGTTCGGCGCTTAGGGCTGTAGGTGGGCGCTTAGGGCTTTCGGTGGTCACTTATGGATGTAGGTGAGCGCTCGGGGCTGTTGTTGGGCGATTAGGGCTGTAGACGGGCGCTTCGGGCTGTAGGTGGGCGCTACGGGCTGTAGGTGTGCGCTCAGGGCTGTAGGTGTGCGCTTAGGGCAGTAGGTGGGCGCTGAGGGCTGTAGGTGGGCACTCAGGGCTGTAGGTGGGCGCTTAGGGCTGTGGTTGGGCTCTCAGGGCTGTAGGTGGGCACGTAGCGCTGTAGGTGGCGCTTAGGGCTGTAGGTTGTCGCTCAGTGCTTTAGAAGGGCGCTCAGGGCTGTAGGTGGTCTCCTAGGGCTGTTGGTGGGCTCTCAGGGCTGCAGGTGGGCGCTTAGGGCTTTAGGTGGGCGTTTAGTGCTGTAGGTGGGCGCTCAGGGCTGTCGGCGGGCGCTTAGGGCTGTAGGTGGCCGCTTAGGGCTGTAGGTGGGCGCTTAGGGCTGTAGGTGAGCGCTAAGTGCTATAGGTAGGTGCTTAGGGCTGTAGATGGGCGCTTAGGGCTGCAGGTGGGCGATTAGGGCTGTAGGTAGGCGCTCAGTGCTCTAGGAGGCGCTGTGGGATGCAGGTGGGCGATTAGGGCTGTAGGAGGGCGCTTAGGGCAGTAGGTTGTCGCTCAGTGCTTTAGGTGGTTGGTTCGGGCAGTAGGTGAGCTCTTAGTGCTGTGGTTGGGCTATCAGCGCTGTAGGTGGACGCTCAGAACCGTAGGTGGGCGCGAATGGCTGTAGGTGATCGATTAGGGCTGTAGGAGGGCGCTCAGTGCTGTAGGTGGTCGCTTAGCGCTTTACGTGGGCGATTAGCGCTTTAGGTGGGCGCTTAGGGATGTAGGTGGGCGCTCAGGGCTGTAGGTGGGCGCTGAGTGCTGTAGGTGGGCACTTAGGGCTGTAGGTGGGCACGTAGGGCTGTAGGTGGGCGCTGAGGGATTTAGGTGGGCGCTTAGGGATTTAGGTGGGCGCTTAGGGCTGTAGGTAGGCGCTGAGGGCTGTAGGTGGGCACTTAGGACTGTAGGTGGGCGCTGAGGGATGTAGGTGGGCGCTTAGGGCTTTAGGTGGGCGCTGAGGGCTGTAGGTGGGCGCTGAGGGCTGTGGTTGGGCTCTCACGACTGTAGGTGGGCGCGTAGGGCTTGAGGTGGGCGATTATGGCTGTAGGTGGGCGCTCAGGGCTGTTGGTGGGCGATTGGGGCTGTAAGTGGGCGCTTAGGGCTGTCGGCGGGCGCTTAGGTCTGTAGGTGGGCGCTTAGGGCTGTAGGTGGGCGCTTAGGGCTTTCGGTGGTCAATTAGGGATGTAGGTGGGCGATCGGAGCTGTTGTTGCGCGATTAGGGCTGTAGACGGGCGCTTCGGGCTGTAGGTGGGCGCTCAGGGCTGTAGGTGTGCACTCATGCCTGTAGGTGTGCGCTTAGGGCAGTAGGTGGGCGCTGAGGGCTGTAGGTGGGCACTCAGGGCTGTAGATGGGCGCTTAGGGCTGTGGTTGGGCTCTCAGGGCTGTAGGTGGGCACTTAGCGCTGTAGGTGGCGCTTTGGGTTGTAGGTGGTCGCTCAGTGCTTTAGAAGGTCGCTCAGGGCTGTAGGTGAGCTCTTAGGGCTGTCGGCGGGCGCTTTGGGATGTAGGTGGGCGCTTAGGGCTTTAGGTGGTCGCTTAGGGATGTAGGTGGTCGCTCAGTGCTTTATAAGGGCGCTCAGGGCTGTAGGTGAGCTCTTAGGGCTGTGGGTAGGCTCTCAGGGCTGTAGATGGGCGCTTAGGGCTTTAGGTGGGCGTTTAGGGCTGTAGGTGGGCGCTCAGGGCTGTCGGCGGGCGCTTTGCGATGTAGGTGGGCGCCTAGGGCTTTAGGTGGTCGCTTAGAGATGTAGGTAGTCGCTCAGTGCTTTAGAAGGACGCTCAGGGCTGTGGGTGGGCTCCTAGGGCTGTGGGTGGGCTCTCAGGGCTGTAGGTGGGCGCTTAGGGCTTTAGGTGGGCGTTTAGGGCTGTAGGTGGGCGCTCAGGGCTGTCGGCGGGCGCTTAGGGCTGTAGATGGGCGCTTAGGGCTGTAGGTGGGCGATTAGGGCTGTAGGTAGGCGCTCAGTGCTCTAGGAGGCGCTGTGGGCTGCAGGGGGGCGATTAGGGCTGTAGGAGGGCGCTTAGGGCTGTAGTATGTCTCTCAGTGCTTTAGGTGGGTGGTTAGGGCAGTAGGTGAGCTCTTAGTGCTGCGGATGGGCAATCAGCGCTGTAGGTGGACGCTCAGAACCGTAGGTTGGCGCGTATGGCTGTAGGTGATCGATTAGGGCTGTAGGAGGGCGCTCAGTGCTGTAGGTGGGCGCTTAGCGATTTAGGTGGACGATTAGCGCTTTAGGTGGGCGCTTAGGGCTGTAGGTGGGCGCTCAGGGCTGCAGGTGGGCGCTGAGTGCTGCAGGTGGGCACTTAGGGCTGTAGGTGGGCACTTAGGGCTGTAGGTGGGCGCTGATGGCTGTAGGTGGGCACATAGGACTGTAGGTGGGCGCTGAGGGATACAGGTGGGCGCTTAGGGCTTTAGGTGGGCGCTGAGTGCTGTAGGTGAGCGCTGAGGGCTGTGGTTGGGCTCTCACGACTGTAGTTGGGCGCGTAAGGCTTGAGGTGGGCGATTATGGCTGTAGGTGGGCGCACAGGGCTGTTGTTGGGCGATTGGGGCTGTAGGTGGGCGCTTAGGGCTGTCGGCGGGCGCTTAGGTCTTTAGTTCGGCGCTTAGGGCTGTAGGTGGGCGCTTAGGGCTTTCGGTGGTCACTTAGGGATGTAGGTGAGCGCTCGGGGCTGTTGTTGGGCGATTAGGGCTGTAGACGGGCGCTTCGGGCTGTAGGTGGGCGCTCAGGGCTGTAGGTGTGCGCGCAGGGCTGTAGGTGTGCGCTTAGGGCAGTAGGTGGGCGCTGAGGGCTGTAGGTGGGCACTCAGGGGTGTAGGTGGGCGCTTAGGGCTGTGGTTGGGCTCTCAGGGCTGCAGGTGGGCACGTAGCGCTGTAGGTGGCGCTTAGGGCTGTAGATGGTCGCTCAGTGCTTTAGAAGGGCGCTCAGGGCTGTAGGTGGGCTCCTAGGGCTGTGGGTGGGCTCTCAGGGATGTAGGTGGGCGCTTTGGGCTTTAGGTGGGCGTTTAGGGCTGTAGGTGGGCGCTCAGGGCTGTCGGCGGGCGCTTAGGGCTGTAGGTGGCCGCTTAGGGCTGTAGGTATGCGCTTAGGGCTGTAGGTGATCGCTAAGTGCTATAGGTAGATGCTTAGGACTGTAGATGGGCGCTTAGGGCTGTAGGTGGGCGATTAGGGCTGTAGGTAGGCGCTCAGTGCTCTAGGAGGCGCTGTGGGCTGCAGGTGGGCGATTAGGGCTGTAGGAGGGCGCTTAGGGCTGTAGGTTGTAGCTCAGTGCTTTAGGTGGTTGGTTAGGGCAGTAGGTGATCTCTTAGTGCTGTGGTTGGGCTATCAGCGCTGAAGGTGGACGCTCAGAACCGTAGGTGGGCGCGTATGGCTGTAAGTGATCGATTAGGGCTGTAGGAGTGCGCTCAGTGCTGTAGGTGGTCGCTTAGCGCTTTAGGTGCGCGATTAGCGCTTTAGGTGGGCGCTTAGGGAGGTAGGTGGGCGCTCAGGGCTGTAGGTGGGCGCTGAGTGCTGTAGGTGGGCACTTAGGGCTGTAGGTGGGCACTTAGGGCTGTAGGTGGGCGCTGAGGGATGTAGGTGGGCGCTTAGGGATTTAGGTGGGCGCTTAGGGTTGTAGGTAGGCGCTGAGGGCTGTAGGTGGGCACTTAGGACTGTAGGTGGGCGCTGAGGGATGTAGGTGGGCGCTTAGGGGTTTAGGTGGGCGCTGAGGGCTGTAGGTGGGCGCTGAGGGCTGTGGTTGGTCTCTCACGACTGTAGTTGGGCGCTTAGGGCTTGAGGTGGGCGATTATGGCTGTAGTTTGGCGCTCAGGGCTGTTGGTGGGCGATTGGGGCTGTAAGTGGGCGCTTAGGGCTGTCGGCGGGCGCTTAGGTCTGTAGGTGGGCGCTTAGGGCTGTAGGTGGGCGCTTAGGGCTGTAGGTGGTCACTTAGGGATGTAGGTGGGCGACCGGGGCTGTTGTTGGGCGATTAGGGCTGTAGACGGGCGCTTCGGGCTGTAGGTGGGCGCTCAGGGCTGTAGGTGTGCACTCAGGGCTGTAGGTGTGCGCTTAGGGCAGTAGGTGGGCGCTGAGGGCTGTATGTGGGCACTCAGGGCTGTAGGTGGGCGCTTAGGGCTGTGGTTGGGCTCTCAGGGCTGTAGGTGGGCACGTAGCGCTGTAGGTGGCGCTTAGGGCTGTAGGTGGTCGCTCAGTGCTTTAGAAGGGCGCTCAGGGCTGTAGGTGAGCTCTTAGGGCTGTGGGTAGGCTCTCAGGGCTGTAGATGGGCGCTTAGGGCTTTAGGTGGGCGTTTAGGGCAGTAGTTGGGCGCTCAGTGCTGTCGGCGGGCGCTTTGGGATGTAGGTGGGTGCTTAGGGCTTTAGGTGGTCGCTTAGGGATGTAGGTGGTCGCTGAGTGCTTTAGAAGGGCGCTCAGGGCTGTGGGTGGGCTCCTAGGGCTGTGGGTGGGCTCTCAGGGCTGTAGGTGGGCGCTTAGGGCTTTAGGTGGGCGTTTAGGGCTGTAGGTGGGCGCTCAGGGCTATCGGCGGGCGCTTAGGGCTGTAGATGGGCGCGTAGGGCTGTAGGTGGGCGATTAGGCCTGTAGGTAGGCGCTCAGTGCTCTAGGAGGCGCTGTGGGCTGCAGGGGGGCGATTAGGGCTGTAGGGGGGCGCTTAGGGCTGTAGTTTGTCTCTCAGTGCTTTAGGTGGGTGGTTAGGGCAGTAGGTGAGCTCTTAGTGCTGTGGATGGGCTATCAGCGCTGTAGGTGGACGCTCAGAACCGTAGGTGGGCGCGTATGGCTGTAGGTGATCGATTAGGGCTGTAGGAGGGCGCTCACTGCTGTAGGTGGGCGCTTAGCGCTTTAGGTGGGCGATTAGCGCTTTAGGTGGGCGCTTAGGGCTGTAGGTGGGCGCTCAGGGCTGTAGGTGGGCGCTGAGTGCTGTAGGTGGGCACTTAGGGCTGTAGGTGGGCACTTAGGGCTGTAGGTGGGCGCTGAGGGATGTAGGCGGGCTCTTAGGGCTTTAGGTGGGCGCTTAGGGCTGTAGGTGCGCGCTGATGGCTGTAGGTGGGCACTTAGGACTGTAGGTGGGCGCTGAGGGATATAGGTGGGCGCTTAGGGCTTTAGGTGGGCGCTGAGTGCTGTAGGTGAGCGCTGAGGGCTGTGGTTGGGCTCTCACGACTGTAGGTGGGCGCGTAAGGCTTCAGGTGGGCGATTATGGCTGTAGGTGGGCGCTCAGCGCTGTTGGTGGGCGATTGGGGCTGTAGGTGGGCGCTTAGGGCTGTCGGCGGGCGCTTAGGTCTTTAGTTCGGCGCTTAGGGCTGTAGGTGGGCGCTTAGGGCTTTCGGTGGTCATTTAGGGATGTAGGTGAGCGCTCGGGGCTGTTGTTGGGCGATTAGGGATGCAGACGGGCGCTTCGGGCTGTAGGTGGGCGCTCAGGGCTGTAGGTGTGCGCTCAGGGCTGTAGGTGTGCGCTTAGGGCAGTAGGTGGGCGCTGAGGGCTGTAGGTGGGCACTCAGGGCTGTAGGTGGGCGCTTAGGGCTGTGGTTGGGCTCTCAGGGCTGTAGGTGGGCACGTAGCGCTGTAGGTGGCGCTTAGGGCTGTAGGTGGTGGCTCAGTGCTTTAGATGGGCGCTCTGGGCTGTAGGTGGTCTCTTAGGGCTGTCGTTGGGCTGTCAGGGCTGTAGGTGGGCGCTTAGGGCTTTAGGTGGGCGGTCAGTGCTGTTGGTGGGCGACTAGGGCTGTAGGTGGGCGCCTAGGGCTGTCGGCGGGCGCTTAGGGCTGTAGGTGGGCTCTTATGGCTGTAGGTGGGCGCTTAGGGCTTCGGGTGGTCACTTAGGGATGTAGATGGGGCTGGGGGCTGTTGTTGGGCGATTAGGGCTGTAGACGGCCGCTTCGGGCTGTCGGCTGGCGCTTAGTGCTGCAGGTGGACGCTCAGGGCTGTCGGTGTGCGCTTAGGGCAGTAGGTGGGCGCTGAGGGCTGTAGGTGGGCGCTTAGGGCTGTGGTTGGGCTCTCATGGCTGTAGGTGGGCACGTAGCGCTGTAGGTGGCGCTTAGGGCTGAAGGTGGTCGCTCAGTGCTTTAGAAGGGCGCTCAGGGCTGTAGTTGGGCTCCTAGGGCTGTGGGTGGGCTCTCAGGGCTGTAGGTGGGCGCTTAGGGCTTTAGGTGGGCGTTTAGGGCTGTAGGTGGGCGCTCAGGGCTGTCGGCGGGCGCTTAGGGATGTAGGTGGCCGCTTACGGCTGTAGGTGGGCGCTTAGGGCTGTAGGTGAGCGCTAAGTGCTATAGGTAGGTGCTTAGGACTGTAGATGGGCGCTTAGGGCTGTAGGTGGGCGATTAGGGCTGTAGGTAGGCGCTCAGTGCTCTAGGAGGCGCTGTGGGCTGCAGGTGGGCGATTAGGGCTGTAGGAGGGCGCTTAGGGCTGTAGGTTGTCGCTCAGTGCTTTAGGTGGTTGGTTAGGGCAGTAGGTGAGCTCTTAGTGCTGTGGTTGGGCTATCAGCGCTGTAGGTGGACGCTCAGAACCGTGGGTGGGCGCGTATGGCTGTAGGTGATCGATTAGGGCTGTAGGAGGGCGCTCAGTGCTGTCGGTGGGCGCTTAGCGCTTTAGGTGGGGGATTAGCGCTTTAGGTGGGCGCTTAGGGCTGTAGGTGGGCGCTCAGGGCTGTAGGTGGGCGCTGAGTGCTGTAGGTGGGCACATAGGGCTGTAGGTGGGCACTTAGGGCTGTAGGTGGGCGCTGAGGGATGTAGGCGGGCTCTTAGGGCTTTAGGTGGGCGCTTAGGGCTGTAGGTGCGCGCTGATGGCTGTAGGTGGGCGCTGAGGGATATAGGTGGGCGTTTAGGGCTTTAGGTGGGCGCTGAGTGCTGTACGTGAGCGCTGAGGGCTGTGGTTTGGATCTCACGACTGTAGGTGGGCGCGTAAGGCTTGAGGTGGGCGATTATGGCTGTAGGTGGGCGCTCAGCGCTGTTGGTGGGCGATTGGGGCTGTAGGTGGGCGCTTAGGGCTGTCGGCGGGCGGTTAGGTCTTTAGTTCGGCGCTTAGGGCTGTAGGTGGGCGCTTAGGGCTTTCGGTGCTCACTTAGGGATGTAGGTGAGCGCTCGGGGCTGTTGTTGGGCGCTGAGGGCTGTAGACGGGCGCTTCGGGCTGTAGGTGGGCGCTCAGGGCTGTAGGTGTGCGCTCAGGGCTGTAGGTGTGCGCTTAGGGCAGTAGGTGGGCGCTGAGGGCTGTAGGTGGGCACTCAGGGCTGTAGGTGGGCGCTTATGGCTGTGGTTGGGCTCTCAGGGCTGTAGGTGGGCACGTAGCGCTGTATGTGGCGCTTAGGGCTGTAGGTGGTCGCTCAGTGCTTTAGAAGGGCGCTCAGGGCTGTAGGTGGGCTCCTAGGGCTCTGGGTGGGCTCTCAGGGCTGTAGGTGGGCGCTTAGGGCTTTAGGTGGGCGTTTAGGGCTGTAGGTGGGCGCTCAGGGCTGTCGGCGGGCGCTTAGGGCTGTAGGTGGCCGCTTAGGGCTGTAGGTGGGCGCTTAGGGCTGTAGGTGAGCGCTAAGTGCTATAGGTAGGTGCTTAGGTCTGTAGATGGGCGCTTAGGGCTGTAGGTGGGCGATTAAGGCTGTAGGTAGGCGCTCAGTGCTCTAGGAGGCGCTGTGGGCTGCAGGTGGGCGATTAGGGATGTAGGAGGGCGCTTAGGGCTGTAGGTTGTCGCTCAGTGCTTTAGGTGGTTGGTTAGGGCAGTAGGTGAGCTCTTAGTGCTGTGGTTGGGCTATCAGCGCTATAGGTGGACGCTCAGAACCGTAGGTGGGCGCGTATGGCTGTAGGTGATCGATTAGGGCTGTAGGAGGGCGCTCAGTGCTGTAGGTGGTCGCTTAGCGCTTTAGGTGGGCGATTAGCGCTTTAGTTGGGCGCTTAGGGATGTAGGTGGGCGCTCAGGGCTGTAGGTGGGCGCTGAGTGCTGTAGGTGGGCACTTAGGGCTGTAGGTGGGCACTTAGGGCTGTAGGTGGGCGCTGAGGGATGTAGGTGGGCGCTTAGGGATTTAGGTGGGCGCTTAGGGCTGTAGGTAGGCGCTGAGGGCTGTAGGTGGGCGCTTAGGACTGTAGGTGGGCGCTGAGGGATGTAGGTGGGCGCTTAGGGCTTTAGGTGGGCGCTGAGGGCTGTAGGTGGGCGCTGAGGGCTGTGGTTGGGCTCTCACGACTGTAGGTGGGCGCGTAGGGCTTGGGGTGGGCGATTATGGCTGTAGGTGGGCGCTCAGGGCTGTTGTTGGGCGATTGGGGCTGCAAGTGGGCGCCTAGGGCTGTCGGCGGGCGCTTAGGTCTGTAGGTGGGCGCTTAGGGCTGTAGGTGGGCGCTTAGGGCTTTCGGTGGTCACTTAGGGATGTAGGTGGGCGATCGGGGCTGTTGTTGGGCGATTAGGGCTGTAGACGGGCGCTTCGGGCTGTAGGTGGGCGCTCAGGGCTTTAGGTGTGCGCTCAGGGCTGTAGGTGTGCGCTTAGGGCAGTAGGTGGGCGCTGAGGGCTGTAGGTGGGCACTCAGGGCTGTAGGTGGGCGCTTAGGGCTGTGTTTGGGCTCTCAGGGCTGTAGGTGGGCACTTAGCGCTGTAGGTGGCGCTTAGGGCTGTAGGTGGTCGCTCAGTGCTTTAGAAGGGCGCTCAGGGCTGAAGGTGAGCTCTTAGGGCTGTGGGTAGGCTCTCAGGGCTGTAGATGGGCGCTTAGGGCTTTAGGTGGGCGTTTAGGGCTGTAGTTGGGCGCTCAGGGCTGTTGGCGGGCGCTTTGGGATGTAGGTGGGCGCTTAGGGCTGTAGGTGGTCACTTAGGGATGTAGGTGAGCGCTCGGGGCTGTTGTTGGGCGATTAGGGCTGCAGACGGGCGCTTCGGGCTGTAGGTGGGCACTTAGGACTGTAGGTGGGCGCTGAGGGATGTAGGTGGGCACTTAGGGATTTAGGTGGGCGCTTAGGGCTGTAGGTAGGCGCTGAGGGCTGTAGGTGGGCACTTAGGACTGTAGGTGGGCGCTGATGGATGTAGGTGGGCGCTTAGGGCTTTAGGTGGGCGCTGAGGGCTGTAGGTGGGCGCTGAGGGCTGTGGTTGGGCTCTAACGACTGTAGGTGGGCGCGTAGGGCTTGGGGTGGGCGATTATGGCTGTAGGTGGGCGCTCAGGGCTGTTGGTGGGCGATTGGGGCTGTAAGTGGGCGCCTAGGGCTGTCGGCGGGCGCTTAGGTCTGTAGGTGGGCGCTTAGGGCTGTAGGTGGGCGCTTAGGGCTTTCGGTGGTCACTTAGGGATGTAGGTGGGCGATCGGGGCTGTTGTTGGGCGATTAGGGCTGTAGACGGGCGCTTCGGGCTGTAGGTGGGCGCTCAGGGCTGTAGGTGTGCGCTCAGGGCTGTAGGTGTGCGCTTAGGGCAGTAGGTGGGCGCTGAGGGCTGTAGGTGGGCGCTGAGGGCTGTGGTTGGGCTCTCACGACTGTAGGTGGGCGCGTAGGGCTTGGGGTGGGCGATTATGGCTGTAGGTGGGCGCTCAGGGCTGTTGTTGGGCGATTGGGGCTGCAAGTGGGCGCCTAGGGCTGTCGGCGGGCGCTTAGGTCTGTAGGTGGGCGCTTAGGGCTGTAGGTGGGCGCTTAGGGCTTTCGGTGGTCACTTAGGGATGTAGGTGGGCGATCGGGGCTGTTGTTGGGCGATTAGGGCTGTAGACGGGCGCTTCGGGCTGTAGGTGGGCGCTCAGGGCTTTAGGTGTGCGCTCAGGGCTGTAGGTGTGCGCTTAGGGCAGTAGGTGGGCGCTGAGGGCTGTAGGTGGGCACTCAGGGCTGTAGGTGGGCGCTTAGGGCTGTGTTTGGGCTCTCAGGGCTGTAGGTGGGCACTTAGCGCTGTAGGTGGCGCTTAGGGCTGTAGGTGGTCGCTCAGTGCTTTAGAAGGGCGCTCAGGGCTGAAGGTGAGCTCTTAGGGCTGTGGGTAGGCTCTCAGGGCTGTAGATGGGCGCTTAGGGCTTTAGGTGGGCGTTTAGGGCTGTAGTTGGGCGCTCAGGGCTGTTGGCGGGCGCTTTGGGATGTAGGTGGGCGCTTAGGGCTGTACGTGGTCACTTAGGGATGTAGGTGAGCGCTCGGGGCTGTTGTTGGGCGATTAGGGCTGCAGACGGGCGCTTCGGGCTGTAGGTGGGCGCTCAGGGCTTTAGGTGTGCGCTCAGGGCTGTAGGTGTGCGCTTAGGGCAGTAGGTGGGCGCTGAGGGCTGTAGGTGGGCACTCAGGGCTGTAGGTGGGCGCTTAGGGCTGTGTTTGGGCTCTCAGGGCTGTAGGTGGGCACTTAGCGCTGTAGGTGGCGCTTAGGGCTGTAGGTGGTCGCTCAGTGCTTTAGAAGGGCGCTCAGGGCTGAAGGTGAGCTCTTAGGGCTGTGGGTAGGCTCTCAGGGCTGTAGATGGGCGCTTAGGGCTTTAGGTGGGCGTTTAGGGCTGTAGTTGGGCGCTCAGGGCTGTTGGCGGGCGCTTTGGGATGTAGGTGGGCGCTTAGGGCTGTACGTGGTCACTTAGGGATGTAGGTGAGCGCTCGGGGCTGTTGTTGGGCGATTAGGGCTGCAGACGGGCGCTTCGGGCTGTAGGTGGGCACTTAGGACTGTAGGTGGGCGCTGAGGGATGTAGGTGGGCGCTTAGGGATTTAGGTGGGCGCTTAGGGCTGTAGGTAGGCGCTGAGGGCTGTAGGTGGGCACTTAGGACTGTAGGTGGGCGCTGAGGGATGTAGGTGGGCGCTTAGGGCTTTAGGTGGGCGCTGAGGGCTGTAGGTGGGCGCTGAGGGCTGTGGTTGGGCTCTAACGACTGTAGGTGGGCGCGTAGGGCTTGGGGTGGGCGATTATGGCTGTAGGTGGGCGCTCAGGGCTGTTGGTGGGCGATTGGGGCTGTAAGTGGGCGCCTAGGGCTGTCGGCGGGCGCTTAGGTCTGTAGGTGGGCGCTTAGGGCTGTAGGTGGGCGCTTAGGGCTTTCGGTGGTCACTTAGGGATGTAGGTGGGCGATCGGGGCTGTTGTTGGGCGATTAGGGCTGTAGACGGGCGCTTCGGGCTGTAGGTGGGCGCTCAGGGCTGTAGGTGTGCGCTCAGGGCTGTAGGTGTGCGCTTAGGGCAGTAGGTGGGCGCTGAGGGCTGTAGGTGGGCACTCAGGGCTGTAGGTGGGCGCTTAGGGCTGTGTTTGGGCTCTCAGGGCTGTAGGTGGGCACTTAGCGCTGTAGGTGGCGCTTAGGGCTGTAGGTGGTCGCTCAGTGCTTTAGAAGGGCGCTCAGGGCTGAAGGTGAGCTCTGAGGGCTGTGGGTAGGCTCTCAGGGCTGTAGATGGGCGCTTAGGGCTTTAGGTGGGCGTTCAGGGCTGTAGTTGCGCGCTCAGGGCTGTAGGCGGGCGCTTTGGGATGTAGGTGGGCGCTTAGGGCTTTAGGTGATCGCTTAGGGATGTAGGTGGTCGCTCAGTGCTTTAGAAGGGCGCTCAGGGATGTGGGTGGGCTCCTAGGGCTGTGGGTGGGCTCTCAGGGCTGTAGGTGGGCGCTTAGGGCTTTAGGTGGGCGTTTAGGGCTGTAGGTGGGCGCTCAGAGCTGTCGGCGGGCGCTTAGGGCTGTAGATGGGCGCTTAGGGCTGTAGGTGGGCGATTAGGGCTGTAGGTAGGCGCTCAGTGCTCTAGGAGGCGCTGTGGGCTGCAGGGGGGCGATTAGGGCTGTAGGAGGGCGCTTAGGGCTGTAGGTTGTCTCTCAGTGCTTTAGGTGGGTGGTTAGGGCAGTAGGTGAGCTCTTAGTGCTGTGGATGGGTTATCAGCGCTGTAGGTGGACGCTCAGAACCGTAGGTGGGCGCGTATGGCTGTAGGTGATCGATTATGGCTGTAGGAGGGCGCTCAGTGCTGTAGGTGGGCGCTTAGCGCTTTAGGTGGGCGATTAGCGCTTTAGGTGGGCGCTTAGGGCTGTAGGTGGGCGCTCAGGGCTGTAGGTGGGCGCTGAGTGCTGTAGGTGGGCACATAGGGCTGTAGGTGGGCACTTAGGGCTGTAGGTGGGCGCTGAGGGATGTAGGCGGGCTCTTAGGGCTTTAGGTGGGCGCTTAGGGCTGTAGGTGGGCGCTGATGGCTGTAGGTTGGCACTTAGGACTGTAGGTGGGCGCTGAGGGATGTAGGTGGGCGCTTAGGGCTTTAGGTGGGCGCTGAGTGCTGTAGGTGGGCGCTGAGGGCTGTGGTTGGGCTCTCACGACTGTAGGTGGGCGCGTAAGGCTTGAGGTGGGCGATTATGGCTGTAGGTGGGCGCTCAGGGCTGTTGGTGGGCGATTGGGGCTGTAGGTGGGCGCTTAGGGCTGTCGGCGGGCGCTTAGGTCTTTAGTTCGGCGCTTAGGGCTGTAGGTGGGCGCTTAGGGCTGTAGGTGGTCATTTAGGGATGTAGGTGAGCGCTCGGGGCTGTTGTTGGGCGATTAGGGATGCAGACGGGCGCTTCGGGCTGTAGGTGGGCACTCAGGGCTGTAGGTGGGCGCTGAGGGCTGTGGTTGGGCTCTCAGGGCTGTAGGTGGGCACGTAGCGCTGTAGGTGGCGCTTAGGGCTGTAGGTGGTCGCTCAGTGCTTTAGATGGGCGCTCTGGGCTGTAGGTGGTCTCTTAGGGCTGTCGTTGGGCTGTCAGGGCTGTAGGTGGGCGCTTAGGGCTTTAGGTGGGCGGTCAGTGCTGTTGGTGGGCGATTAGGGCTGTAGGTGGGCGCCTAGGGCTGTCGGCGGGCGCTTAGGGCTGTAGGTGGGCTCTTATGGCTGTAGGTGGGCGCTTAGGGCTTCGGGTGGTCACTTAGGGATGTAGATGGGGCTGGGGGCTGTTGTTGGGCGATTAGGGCTGTAGACGGCCGCTTCGGGCTGTCGGCTGGCGCTTAGTGCTGCAGGTGGACGCTCAGGGCTGTCGGTGTGCGCTTAGGGCTGTAGGTGGGCGCTGAGGGCTGTAGGTGGGCTCTTATGGCTGTTGGTGGGCGCTTAGGGCTGTATGTGGTCGCTCAGTGCTTTAGAAGGGCGCTCAGAGCTGTAGGTGGGCTCCTAGGGCTGTGGGTGGGCTCTCAGGGCTGTAGGTGGGTGGCTAGGGCAGTAGGTGAGCTCTTAGTGCTGTGGTTGGGCTATCAGCACGGTAGGTGGACGCTCAGAACCGTAGGAGGGCGCTTATGGCTGCAGGTGATCGATTAGGGGTGTAGGAGGGCGCTCAGTGCTGTAGGTGGGCGTTTAGCGCTTTAGGTGGGCGATTAGCGCTTTAGGTGGGCGCTTAGGGCTGTAGGTGGGCGCTCAGGGCTGTAGGTGGGCGCTGAGTGCTCTTGGTGGGCACTTAGGGCTGTAGGTGGGCACGTAGGGCTGTAGGTGGGCGCTGAGGGATGTAGGTGGGCGCTTAGGGCTTTAGGTGGGCGCTTAGGGATGTAGGTTGGCGCTGAGGGCTGTAGGTGGGCACTTAGGACTGTAGGTGGGCGCTGAGGGATGTAGGTGGGCGCTTCAAGGGTTTAGGTGTGCGCTGAGGGCTGTAGGTGGGCGCTGAGTGCTGTGGTTGGGCTCTCACGACTGTAGGTGAGCGCGTAAGGCTTGAGGTGGGCGATTATGGCTGTAGGTGGGCGCTCAGAGCAGTTGGTGGGCGATTGGGGCTGTAGGTGGGCGCTTAGGGCTTTCGGTGGTCACTTAGGGATGTAGGTGGGCGATCGGGGCTGTTGTTGGGCGATTAGGGCTGTAGACGGGCGCTTCGGGCTGTAGGTGGGCGCTCAGGGCTGTAGGTGTGCACTCAGGGCTGTAGGTGTGCGCTTAGGGCAGTAGGTGGGCGCTTAGGGCTTTAGCTGGGCGTTTAGGGCTGTAGGTGGGCGCTCAGGGCTGTCGGCGGGCGCTTTGGGATGTAGGTGGGCGTTTAGGGCTTTAGTTGGTCGCTTACGGATGTAGGTGGGCGCTCAGGGCTGTTGATGGGCAATTAGGGCTGTAGACGGGCGCTTCGGGCTGTCGGCTGGCGCTTAGTGCTGTAGGTGGGCGCTTAGGGCTGTATGTGGGCGCTTACGGCTGTATTGTATCGCTTAGGGCGGTAGGTGTGCGATGAGGGCTGTAGGTGGGCCCTTAGGGCTGTAGGTGGTTGCTCAGTGCTTTAGATGGGCGCTCTGGGCTGTAGGTGGGCTCTTAGGGCTGTCGTTGGGCTGTCAGGGCTGCAGGTGGGCGCTTAGGGCTTTAGGTGGGCGCTTAGGGCTTCAGGTGGTCACTTAGGGATGTAGATGGGCGCTTGGGGCTGTACGTGGGCGCTTAGGGCTTCAGGTGGTCACTTAGGGATGTAGATGGGCGCTTGGGGCTGTTGTTGTGCGATTAGGGCTGTAGGCGGCCGCTTCGGGCTGTCGGCTGGCGCTTAGTGCTGCCGGTGGACGTCAGGGCTGTAGCTGTGCGCTTTGGGCTGTAGGTGGTCGCTCATTGCTTTCGAATGCCGCTCAGGGCTGTATGTGGGCTCTTTGGGCTGTGGGTGGGCTCTCAGGGCTGTAGGTGGGCGCTTATGGTTTTAGGTGGGCGTTTAGGGCTGTAGGTGGGCGCTCAGGGCTGTCGGCGGGCGCTTAGGGCTGTAGGTGGCCGCTTAGGGCTGTAGGTGGGCGCTTAGGGCTGTAGGTGAGCGCTAAGTGCTGTAGGTAGGTGCTTAGGGCTGTAGATGGGCGTTTAGGGCTGTAGGTGGGCGAATAGGGCTATAGGTAGGCGCTCAGTGCTCTAGGAGGCGCTGTGGGCTGCAGGTGGGCGATTAGGGCTTTAGGAGGGCTCTTAGCGCTGTAGGTGGGCGCTTCGCGCTTTAGGTGGGCGCTTAGGGCTGTAGGTGGGCGCTCAGGGCTGTAGGTGTGCGCTTATGGCTGTAGTTGGGCGCTCAGGGCTGTAGGTGTGCGCTTAGGGCTGCAGGTGGGCGCTGAGGGCTGTAGGTGGGCACTTAGGGCTGTAGGTGGGCGCTGAGGGATGTAGGTGGGCGCTGAGGGATGTAGGTGGGCGCTTAGGGCTTTAGGTGGGCTCTTAAGGCTGTAGGTGGGCGCTCAGGGCTGTTGTTGGGCGATTAGGGCTGTAGACGGGCGCTTCGGGCTGTCGGCTGGCGCTTAGGGCTATATGTGGACGCTTACGTTTGTAATTTGGCGCTTAGGGCGGTAGGTGGGCGATGAGGGCTGTAGTTGGGCGCTTAGGGCTGTAGTTGGTCGCTCAGTGCTTTAGATGAGCGCTCAGGGTTCTAGGTGGGCTCTTAGGGCTGTCGTTGTGCTCTCACGACTGTAGGTGGGCGCGTAGGGCTTTAGGTGGGCATTTATGGCTGTAGGTGGGCGCTCAGGGCTGTTGGTGGGCGATTAGGGCTGTAGGTGGGCGCTTAGGGATGTCGGCGGGCGCTTAGCTCTGTAGGTGGGCGCTTAGGGCTGTAGGTGGGAGCTTAGGGCTTTAGATGGTCACTTAGGGGTGTAGTTGGGCGCTGGGGGCTGTTGTTGGGCTATTAGGGCTGCAGACGGGCGCTTCGGGCTGTCGGCTGGCGCTTAGTGCTGTAGGTGGGCGCTCAGGTCTGTAGGTGGGCAATCAGGGCTGTAGGTGGGCGCTTAGGGCTGTAGGTGGACGCTCAGTGCTTTAGAAGTGCGCTCAGGGCTGTAGTTGGGCTCTTAGGGCTGTGGTTGGGCTCTCAGGCCTGCAGGTTGGCGCTTAGGGCTTTAGGTGGGCGTTTAGGGCAGTAGGTGGGCGCTCAGGGCTGTCGGCTGGCGCTTAGGGCTCTAGGTGGCCGCTTAGGGCTGTAGGTGGCCGCTTAGGGCTGTAGGTGGGCGCTTAGGGCTGTATGTGGGCGATCATGGCTGTAGATGTACGCTTAGGTCTGTCGGAGGGCGCGTAGGGCTGTAGGTGGGCTCTTATATCTGTAGTTGGGCACTCAGGGCTGTAGGTGGTCGCCTTCGCCTGTAGTTGGGCGCTCAGAGCTGTATGTGGGCGATCATGGCTGTAGATGTGCGCTTAGGTCTGTCGGAGGGCGCGTGGGGCTGTAGGTGGGCTCTTAGGGCTGTAGGTGGGCACTCAGGGCTGTAGGGTGGCGCTTAGGGCTTTAGTTGGGCGGTTAGGGCTGTAGGTGGGCGCTCAGGGCTGTTGGTGGGCGATTAGGGCTGTAGGTGGGCGCTTAGGGCTGTCGGCGGGCGCTTAGGTCTGTAGGTGGGCGCTTAGGATTGTAGTTGGGCGCTTTGGGCTGCTGTTTGGCGCTTAGGGCGGTAGGTGGTCGCGTAGGGTTGTAGGTGGGCGTTCAGAGCAGCAGGTGGGCGCTTAGCGCTGTAGGTGGGCGTTTAGGAATCTAGGTGGGTGCTTAGGGCTGTAGATGGGCGCTTAGGGCTGTAGGTGGGCGAATAGGGCTGTAGGTAGGCGCTCAGTGCTCTAGATGGCGCTGTGGGCTGCAGATGGGCGCTCTGGGCTGCAGGTGGGCGCTTAGGGGTGCAGGTGGCGTCTTGGGGCTGTAGGTTGTCGCTCAGTGCTTTAGGTGGGTGTTGAGGGCAGTAGGTGAGATCTTAGTGCTGTGGTTGGGCTCGCAGGGCTGTAGGTGGGCGCTGAGAACAGTAGGTGTGCGCTCAGCGCTGTAGGTGGGCGCTTAGGGCTGTAGTTGGGCACTCAGGGATGTTGGTGGGCGATTAGAGCTGTAGATGGGCGCGTTGGGCTGTAGGTGGGCGCGTAGGGCTATAGGTGGGCGCTCAGGGCTTTAGGTGGGCTCTTCGGGCTGTGGGTGGGCTCTCAGAGCTGTAGGTGGGCGCTTAGGGCTTTAGGTGGGCGTTTAGGGCTGTAGTTGGGCGCTCAGGGCTGTCGGTGGGCGCTTTGGGATGTAGGTGGGCGCTTAAGGCTTTAGGTGGTCGCTTAGGGATGTAGGTGGGCGCTCAGGGCTGTTGATGGGCGATTAGGGCTGTAGACGGGCGCTTCGGGCTGTCGGCTGGCGCTTAGTGCTGTAGGTGGGCGCTTAGGGCTGTATGTGGTCGCTTACGGCTGTATTGTGGCGCTTAGGGCGGTAGGTGGGCGATGAGGGCTGTAGGTGGGCGCTTAGGGCTGTAGCTGGTTGCTCAGTGCTTTAGATGGGCGCTCTGGGCTGTAGGTGGGCTCTTAGGGCTGTCGTTGGGCTGTCAGGTCTGTAGGTGGGCGCTTAGGGCTTTGGGTGGGCGGTCAGTGCTGTTGGTGGGCGATTACGGCTGCAGGTGGGCACCTAAGGCTGTCGGCGGGCGCTTAGGGCTGTAGGTGGGCGCTTAGGGCTGTAGGTGGGCGCTTAGGGCTTCGGGTGGTCACTTAGGGATGTAGATGGGCGCTGGGGGCTGTTGTTGGGCGATTAGGGCTGTAGACGGCCGCTTCGGGCTGTCGGCTGGCGCTTAGTGCTGCCGGTGGACGTCAGGGCTGTAGCTGTGCGCTTTGGGCTGTAGGTGGTCGCTCAGTGCTTTCGAATGGCGCTCAGGGCTGTATGTGGGCTCTTTGGGCTGTGGGTGGGCTCTCAGGGCTGTAGGTGGGCGCTTATGGTTTTAGGTGGGCGTTTAGGGCTGTAGGTGGGCGCTCAGGGCTGTCGGCGGGCGCTTAGGGCTGTAGGTGGCCGCTTAGGGCTGTAGGTGGGCGCTTAGGGCTGTAGGTGAGCGCTAAGTGCTGTAGGTATGTGTTTAGGGCTGTAGATGGGCGTTTAGGGCTGTAGGTGGGCGAATAGGGCTATAGGTAGGCGCTCAGTGCTCTAGGAGGCGCTGTGGGCTGCAGGTGGGCGATTAGGGCTTTCGGAGGGCTCTTAGCGCTGTAGGTGGGCGCTTCGCGCTTTAGGTGGGCGCTTAGGGTTGTAGGTGGGCGCTCAGGGCTGTAGGTGTGCGCTTATGGCTGTAGTTGGGCGCTCAGGGCTGTAGGTGTGCGCTTAGGGCTGCAGGTGGGCGCTGAGGGCTGTAGGTGGGCACTTAGGGCTGTAGGTGGGCGCTGAGGGATGTAGGTGGGCGCTGAGGGATGTAGGTGGGCGCTTAGGGCTTTAGGTGGGCTCTTAAGGCTGTAGGTGGGCGCTCAGGGCTGTTGTTGGGCGATTAGGGCTGTAGACGGGCGCTTCGGGCTGTCGGCTGGCGCTTAGGGCTATATGTGGGCGCTTACGGCTGTAATTTGGCGCTTAGGGCGGTAGGTGGGCGATGAGGGCTGTAGTTGGGCGCTTAGGGCTGTAGTTGGTCGCTCAGTGCTTTAGATGAGCGCTCAGGGTTCTAGGTGGGCTCTTAGGGCTGTCGTTGGGCTCTCACGACTGTAGGTGGGCGCGTAGGGCTTTAGTTGGGCGTTTATGGCTGTAGGTGGGCGCTCAGGGCTGTTGGTGGGCGATTAGGTCTGTAGGTGGGCGCTTAGGGATGTCGGCGGGCGCTTAGCTCTGTAGGTGGGCGCTTAGGGCTGTAGGTGGGAGCTTAGGGCTTTAGATGGTCACTTAGGGATGTAGGTGGGCGCTGGGGGCTGTTGTTGGGCTATTAGGGCTGCAGACGGGAGCTTCGGGCTGTCGGCTGGCGCTTAGTGCTGTAGGTGGGCGCTCAGGGCTGTAGGTGGGCAATCAGGGCTGTAGGTGGGCGCTTAGGGCTGTAGGTGGACGCTCAGTGCTTTAGAAGTGCGCTCAGGGCTGTAGTTGGGCTCTTAGGGCTGTGGTTGGGCTCTCAGGGCTGCAGGTTGGCGCTTAGGGCTTTAGGTGGGCGTTTAGGGCAGTAGGTGGGCGCTCAGGGCTGTCGGCTGGCGCTTAGGGCTCTAGGTGGCCGCTTAGGGCTGTAGGTAGCCGCTTAGGGCTGTAGGTGGGCGCTTAGGGCTGTATGTGGGCGATCATGGCTGTAGATGTACGCTTAGGTCTGTCGGAGGGCGCGTAGGGCTGTCGGTGGGCTCTTAGGGCTGTAGGTGTGCACTCAGGGCTGTAGGGTGGCGCTTAGGGCTTTAGTTGGGCGGTTAGGGCTGTAGGTGGGCGCTCAGGGCTGTTGGTGGGCAATTAGGGCTGTAGGTGGGCGCTTAGGGCTGTCGGCGGGCGCTTAGGTCTGTAGGTGGGCGCTTAGGATTGTAGTTGGGCGCTTTGGGCTGCTTTTTGGCGCTTAGGGCGGTAGGTGGTCGCGTAGGGTTGTAGGTGGGCGTTCAGAGCAGCAGGTGGGCGCTTAGCGCTGTAGGTGGGCGTTTAGGAATCTAGGTGGGTGCTTAGGGCTGTAGATGGGCGCTTAGGGCTGTAGGTGGGCGAATAGGGCTGTAGGTAGGCGCTCAGTGCTCTAGTTGGCGCTGTGGGCTGCAGATGGGCGCTCTGGGCTGCAGGTGGGCGCTTAGGGGTGCAGGTGGCGTCTTGGGGCTGTAGGTTGTCGCTCAGTGCTTTAGGTGGGTGTTGAGGGCAGTAGGTGAGATCTTAGTGCTGTGGTTGGGCTCGCAGGGCTGTAGGTGGGCGCTGAGAACAGTAGGTGTGCGCTCAGCGCTGTAGGTGGGCGCTTAGGGCTGTAGTTGGGCACTCAGGGCTGTTGTGGGCGAGTAGAGCTGTAGATGGGCGCGTTGGGCTGTAGGTGGGCGCGTAGGGCTATAGGTGGGCGCTCAGGGCTGAAGGTGGGCTCTTAGGGCTGTGGCTGGGCTCTCAGGGCTGTAGGTGGGCGCTTAGGGCTTTAGGTGGGCGTTTAGGGCTGTAGTTGGGCGCTCAGGGCTGTCGGTGGGCGCTTTGGGATGTAGGTGGGCGCTTAAGGCTTTAGGTGGTCGCTTAGGGATGTAGGTGGGCGCTCAGGGCTGTTGATGGGCAATTAGGGCTGTAGACGGGCGCTTCGGGCTGTCGGCTGGCGCTTAGTGCTGTAGGTGGGCGCTTAGGGCTGTATGTGGGCGCTTACGGCTGTATTGTGGCGCTTAGGGCGGTAGGTGGGCGATGAGGGCTGTAGGTGGGCGCTTAGGGCTGTAGCTGGTTGCTCAGTGCTTTAGATGGGCGCTCTGGGCTGTAGGTGGGCTCTTAGGGCTGTCGTTGGGCTGTCAGGTCTGTAGGTGGGCGCTTAGGGCTTTGGGTGGGCGGTCAGTGCTGTTGGTGGGCGATTACGGCTGTAGGTGGGCGCCTAAGGCTGTCGGCGGGCGCTTAGGGCTGTAGGTGGGCGCTTAGGGCTGTAGGTGGGCGCTTAGGGCTTCGGGTGGTCACTTAGGGATGTAGATGGGCGCTGGGGGCTGTTGTTGGGCGATTAGGGCTGTAGACGGCCGCTTCGGGCTGTCGGCTGGCGCTTAGTGCTGCAGGTGGACGCTCAGGGCTGTAGGTGTGCGCTTAGGGCTGTAGGTGGGCGCTGAGGGCTGTAGGTGGGCACTTAGCGCTGTAGGTGGGCGCTTAGGGCTGTAGGTGGTCGCTCAGTGCTTTAGAATGGCGCTCAGGGCTGTAGTTGGGCTCCTAGGGCTGTGGGTGGGCTCTCAGGGTTGTAGGTGGGCGCTTAGGCCTTTAGGTGGGCGTTTAGGGCTGTAGGTGGGCGCTCAGGGCTGTCGGCGGGCGCTTAGGGCTGTAGGTGAGCACTAAGTGCTATAGGTAGGTGCTTAGGGCTGTAGGTGGGCGCTTAGGATTGTAGTTGGGCGCTTTGGGCTGCTGTTTGGCGCTTAGGGCGGTAGTTGGTCGCGTAGGGTTGTAGGTGGGCGTTCAGAGCAGCAGGTGGGCGCTTAGCGCTGTAGGTGGGCGTTTAGGAATCTAGGTGGGTGCTTAGGGCTGTAGATGGGCGCTTAGGGCTGTTGGTGGGCGAATAGGGCTGTAGGTAGGCGCTCAGTGCTCTAGTTGGCGCTGTGGGCTGCAGATGTGCGCTGTGGGCTGCAGGTGGGCGCTTAGGGGTGCAGGTGGCGTCTTGGGGCTGTAGGTTGTCGCTCAGTGCTTTAGGTGGGTGTTGAGGGCAGTAGGTGAGATCTTAGTGCTGTGGTTGGGCTCTCAGGGCTGTAGGTGGGCGCTGAGAACAGTAGGTGTGCGCTCAGCGCTGTAGGTGGGCGCTTAGGGCTGTAGTTGGGCACTCAGGGCTGTTGGTGGGCGATTAGAGCTGTAGATGGGCGCGTTGGGCTGTAGGTGGGCGCGTAGGGCTGTAGGTGGGCGCTCAGGGCAGTAGGTGGGCTCTTAGAGCTGTGGGTGGGCTCTCAGGGCTGTAGGTGGGCGCCTAGGGCTTTAGGTGGGCGTTTAGGGCTGTAGGTGGGCGCTCAGGGCTGTCGGTGGGCGCTGTGGTATGTAGGTGGGCGCTTAAGGCTTTAGGTGGTCGCTTAGGGATGTAGGTGGGCGCTCAGGGCTGTTGATGGGCGATTAGGGCTGTAGACGGGCGCTTCGGGCTGTCGGCTGGCGCTTAGTGCTGTAGGTGGGCGCTTAGGGCTGTATGTGGGCGCTTACGGCTGTATTGTGGCGCTTAGGGCGGTAGGTGGGCGATGAGGGCTGTAGGTGGGCGCTTAGGGCTGTAGGTGGTTGCTCAGTGCTTTAGATGGGCGCTCTGGGCTGTAGGTGGGCTCTTAGGGCTGTCGTTGGGCTGTCAGGTCTGTAGTTGGGCGCTTAGGGCTTTGGGTGGGCGGTCAGTGCTGTTGGTGGGCGATTACGACTGTAGGTGGGCGCCTAAGGCTGTCGGCGGGCGCTTAGGGATGTAGGTGGGCGCTCAGGGATGTAGGTGGGCGCTTAGGGCTTCGGGTGGTCACTTAGGGATGTAGATGGACGCTGGGGGCTGTTGTTGGGCGATTATGGCTGTAGACGGCCGCTTCGGGCTGTCGGCTGGCGCTTAGTGCTGCAGGTGGACGCTCAGGGCTGTAGGTGTGCGCTTAGGGCTGTAGGTGGGCGCTGAGGGCTGTAGGTGGGCACTTAGCGCTGTAGGTGGGCGCTTAGGGCTGTAGGTGGTCGCTCAGTGCATTAGAAGGGCGCTCAGGGCTGTAGTTGGGCTCCTAGGGCTGTGGGTGGGCTCTCAGGGCTGTAGGTGGGCGCATAGGCCTTTAGGTGGGCGTTTAGGGCTGTAGGTGGGCGGTCAGGGCTGTCGGCGGGCGCTTAGGGCTGTAGGTGAGCGCTAAGTGCTATAGGTAGGTGCTTAGGGCTGTAGATGGGCGCCTAGGGCTGTAGGTGGGCGATTAGTGCTGTAGGTAGGCGCTCAGTGCTCTAGGAGGCGCTGTGGGCTGCAGGTGGGCGATTAGGGCTGTAGGAGGGCGCTTAGTGCTGTAGGTTGTCTCTCAGTGCTTTAGGTGGGTGGTTAGGGCAGTAGGTGAGCTCTTAGTGCTGTGGTTGGGCTATCAGCGCTGTAGGTGGACGCTCATAACCGTAGGTGGGCGCGTATGGCTGTAGGTGATCGATTAGGGCTGTAGGAGTGCGCTCAGTGCTGTGGGTGGGCGCTTAGTGCTTTAGGTGGGCGATTAGCGCTTTATTTGGGCGCTTAGGGCTGTAGGTGGGCGCTCAGGGCTGTAGGTGGGCGCTAAGGGCTGTAGGTGGGCGCTGAGGGCTGTAGGTGGGCACTTAGGACTGTAGGTGGGCGCTGATGGATGTAGGTGTGCGCTTAAAGGCTTTAGGTGGGCGCTGAGGGCTGTAGGTGGGCGCTGAGGGCTGTGGTTGGGCTCTCACGACTGTAGGTGGCGCGTAACGCTTGAGGTGGGCGATTATGGTTGTAGGTGGGCGCTCAGGGCTGTTGGTGGGCGATTGGGGCTGTAGGTGGGCGCTTAGGGCTTTCGGTGGTCACTTAGGGATGTAGTTGGGCGCTCGGGGCTGTTGTTGGGCGATTAGGGCTGTAGACGGGCGCTGCGGGCTGTAGGTGGGCGCTCAGGGCTGTAGGTGTGCGCTCAGGGCTGTAGGTGGGCGCTTTGGGCAGTAGGTGGGCGCTTAGGGCTGTAGGTGGGCACTCAGGGCTGTAGGTGGGCGCTTAGGGCTGTGGTTGGGCTCTCAGGGCTGTAGGTGGGCACTTAGCGCTGTAGGTGGCGCTTAGGGCTGTAGGTGGTCGCTCAGTGCTTTAGAATGGCGCTCAGTGCTATAGGTGGGCTCTTAGGGCTGTGGATGGGCTCTCAGGGCTGTAGGTGGGCGCTTAGGGCTTTAGCTGGGCGTTTAGGGCTGTAGGTGGGCGCTCAGGGCTGTCGGCGGGCGCTTTGGGATGTAGTTGGGCGCTTAGGGCTTTAGGTGGTCGCTTAGGGATGTAGGTGGGCGCTCAGGGCTGTTGATGGGCGATTAGGGCTGTAGACGGGCGCTTCGGGCTGTCGGCTGGCGCTTAGTGCTGTAGGTGGGCGCTTAGGGCTGTATGTGGGCGCTTACGGCTGTATTGTGGCGCTTAGGGCGGTAGGTGTGCGATGAGGGCTGTCGGTGGGCGCTTAGGGCTGTAGGTGGGCGCTCAGTGCTGGAGATGGGCGCTCTGGGCTGCAGTTGGGCTCTTAGGGCTGCCGTTGGGCTCTCAGGGCTGTAGGTGGGCGATGAGGGCTGTAGGTGTGCGCTCAGGGCTGTAGGTGTGCGATCAGGGCTGTAGGTGGGCGCTGAGGGCTGCCGGTGGGCGCTTATGGCTGTAGGTGGGCGCATAGGGCTGTAGGTGGGCGCTAAGGGCTGTATGTGGGCGCGTAGGGCTGCAGGTGGGCGCATAGGGCTGTAGGTGGGCGCTTAGGGCTTTAAGCGGTCGCTTAGGGATATAGGTGGGCGCTCAGGTCTGTTGGTGGGCGATTACGGCTGTAGGTGGGCGCTTAGGCCTGCCGGCGAGAGCTTAGTGCTGTAAATGGGCGCTTAGGGCTGTAGGTGGGCGCTTACGCCTGTAGTTTGGCGCTTAGAGTGGTAGCTGGGCGCTCAGGACTGTAGTTGGGCGCTTAGCGCTGTAGGTGGGACCTTAGGGCAGTAGTTGGGCGCTTAGGGCTGTAGGTGGGCGCTAAGAGCTTTAGGTGGGCGCTTAGGGCTGTATGTGGGCGCTTAGGGCTGTAGGTGGGCGCTGAGAGCTGTAGGTGGGCGCTTAGGGCTGTAAGTGGGCGCTTAGGGCTGTAGGTGGGCACATAGGGCTTTATGTTGTCGCTTAGGGATGTATGTGGGCGATCAGGGCTGTCGGCGGGCGCTTAGGTCTGTAGGTGGGCGCTTAGGACTGTATTTGGGCGCTTAGGGCTGCTGATTGGCGCTTAGGGCGGTAGGTGGGCGCTAAGAGCTGTAGGTGGGCGCTTAGGGCTGTATGTGGGCGCTTAGGGCTGTAGGTGGGCGCTAAGAGCTGCAGGTGGGCGCTTAGGGCTGTACGTGGGCGCTTAGGGCTGTAGGTGGGGACTTAGGGCTTTATGTGGTCGCTTAGGGATGTAGGTGGGCGCTCAGGGCTGTTGGTGGGCGATTAGGGCTGTCGGTGGGCGCTTAGGGCTGTCGGCGGGCGCTTAGGTCTGTAGGTGGTCGCTTAGGACTGTAGTTGGGCGCTTAGGGCTGTAGATGGGCGCTTAGGGGGTAGGTGGTCGCGTAGGGTTGTAGGTGGGCATTCAGGGCAGCAAGTGGGCGCTTAGCGCTGTAGGTGGGCGTTTAGGAATCTAGGTGGGTGCTTAGGGCTGTAGATGGGCGCTTAGGGCTGTTGGTGGGCGCTTACGGCTGTAGGTTGGCGCTTAGGGCGGTAGGTGGGCGATGAGGGCTGTAGGAGGGCGCTTAGGGATACAGATGGTCGATCAGTGCTTTAGATGGGCGCTTAGGGCTGTAGGTGGGCGGAAAGGGCTGTAGGTGGGCGCTTAGGGCTGGAGGTGGGCGCTTAGGGCTGCAGGTGGGCGCTCAGGGCTGTTGGTGGGCGATTAGGTCTGTAGGTGGGCGCTTACGGCTGTATGTGCGCCCTCAGGGCTGGAGGTGGGCGCTCAGGGCTGTAGTTGGGCGCTTAGGGCTGTAGGTGGGCGCGTAGGGCTGCAGGTGGGCGATGAGGGCTGTAGGTGTGCGCTCAGGGCTGTAGGTGTGCGCTCAGGGCTGTAGGTGGGCGCTGAGGGCTGCCGGTGGGCGCTTATGGCTGTATGTGGGCGCATAGGGCTGCAGGTGGGCTCTAAGGGCTGTATGTGGGCGCGTAGGGCTGCAGGTGGGCGCATAGGGCTGTAGGTGGGCGCTTAGGGCTTTAAGCGGTCGCTTAGGGATATAGGTGGGCGCTCAGGTCTGTTGGTGGGCGATTACGGCTGTAGGTGGGCGCTTTGGGCTGCCGGCGGGAGCTTAGTGCTGTAAATGGGCGCTTAGGGATGTAGGTGGGCGCTTACGCCTGTAGTTTGGCGTTTAGAGTGGTAGCTGGGCGCTCAGGACTGTAGTTGGGCGCTTAGCGCTGTAGGTGGGACCTTAGGGCAGTAGTTGGGCGCTTAGGGCTGTAGGTGGGCGCTGAGAGCTGTAGGTGGGCGCTTAAGGCTGTATGTGGGCGCTTAGGGCTGTAGGTGGGCGCTAAGAGCTGTAGGTGGGCGCTTAGGGCTGTAAGTGGGCGCTTAGGGCTGTAGGTGGGGACATAGGGCTTTATGTGGTCGCTTAGGGATGTAGGTGGGCGCTCAGGGCTTTCGGCGGGCGCTTAGGTCTGTAGGTGGGCGCTTAGGACTGTAGTTGGGCGCTTAGGGCTGCTGTTTGGCGCTTAGGGCGGTAGGTGGTCGCGTAGGGTTGTAGGTGGGCGTTTAGGAATCTAGGTGGGTGCTTAGGGCTGTAGATGGTCGCTTAGGGCTGTTGGTGGGCGCTTACGGCTGTAGGTTGGCGCTTAGGGCGGTAGGTGGGCGATGAGGGCTGTAGGAGGGCGCTTAGGGATACAGGTGGTCGCTCAGTGCTTTAGATGGGCGCTTAGGGCTGTAGGTGGGCGGTAAGGGCTGTAGGTGGGCGCTTAGGGCTGGAGGTGGGCGCTTAGGGCTGCAGGTGGGCGCTCAGGGCTGTTGGTGGGCGATTACGGCTGTAGGTGGGTGCTTAGGGCTGCCGGCGGGAGATTAGTGCTGTAAATGGGCGCTTAGCGCTGTAGGTGGGCGCTTACGCCTGTAGTTTGGCGCTTGGAGTGGTAGCTGGGCGCTCAGGACTGCAGTTGGGCGATTAGCGCTGTAGGTGGGACCCTAGGGCTGTAGTTGGGCGCTTAGGGCTGTAGGTGGGCGCTAAGAGCTGCAGGTGGGCGCTTAGGGCTGTACGTGGGCGCTTAGGGCTGTAGGTGGGGACTTCGGGCTTTATGTGGTCGCTTAGGGATGTAGGTGGGCGCTCAGGGCTGTTGGTGGGCGATTAGGGCTGTAGGTGGGCGCTTAGGGATGTCGGCGGGCGCTTAGGTCTGTAGGTGGTCGCTTAGGAATGTAGTTGCGCGCTTAGGGCTGCTGTTTGGCGCTTAGGGCGGTAGTTGGTCGCGTACGGTTGTAGGTGGGCGTTCAGGGCAGCAGGTGGGCGCTTAGCGCTGTAGGTGGGCGTTTAGGAATCTAGGTGGGTGCTTAGGGCTGTAGATGGGCGCTTAGGGCTGTTGGTGGGCGCTTACGGCTGTAGATTGGCGCTTAGGGCGGTAGGTGGGCGATGAGGGCTGTAGGAGGGCGCTTAGTGCTTTAGATGGGCGCTTAGGGCTGTAGGTGGGCGGTAAGGGCTGTAGGTGGGCGCTTAGGGCTGGAGGTGGACGCTTAGGGATGCAGGTGGGCGCTCAGGGCTGTTGGTGGGCGATTAGGTTTGTAGGTGGGCGCTTACGGCTATATGTGCGCTCTCAGGGCTGGAGGTGGGCGCTCAGGGCTGTAGGTGGGCGCTTAGGGCTGTAGGTGGGCGCGTAGGGCTGCAGGTGGGCGATGAGGGCTGTAGGTGTGCGCTCAGGGCTGTAGGTGTGCGCTCAGGGAAGTAGGTGGGCTCTGAGGGCTGCCGATGGGCGCTTAGGGCTGTAGGTGGGCGCATAGGGCTGTAGGTGGGCGCTAAGGGCTGTATGTGGGCGCGTAGGGCTGCAGGTGGGCGCATAGGGCTGTAGGTGGGCGCTTAGGGCTTTAAGCGGTCGCTTAGGGATATAGGTGGGCTCTCAGGTCTGTTGGTGGGCGATTACGGCTGTACGTGGGCGCTTCGGGCTGCCGGCGGGAGCTTAGTGCTGTAAATGGGCGCTTAGGGCTGTAGGTTGTGGCTTACGCCTGTAGTTTGGCGCTTGAAGTGGTAGCTGGGCGCTCAGGACTGCAGTTGGGCTCTTAGCGCTGTAGGTGGGACCTTAGGGCTGTAGTTGGGCGCTTAGGGCTGTAGGTGGGCGCTAAGAGCTGTAGGTGGGCGCTTAGGGCTGTATGTGGGCGCTTAGGGCTGTAGGTGGGCGCTAAGAGCTGCAGTTGGGCGCTTAGCGCTGTAGGTGGGCGTTTAGGAATCTAGGTGGGTGCTTAGGGCTGTAGTTGGGCGCTTAGGGCTGTTGTTGGGCGCTTACGGCTGCAGGTTGGCGCTTAGGGCGGTAGGTGGGCAATGAGGGCTGTAGGTGGTCGCTTAGGACTGTAGTTGGGCGCTTAGGGCTGCTGTTTGGCGCTTCGGGCGGTAGGTGGGCGGTAAGGGCTGTAGGTGTACGCTTAGGGCTGGAGGTGGGCGCTTAGGGCTGCAGGTGGGCGCTCAGGGCTGTTGGCGGGCGATTAGGTCTGTAGGTGGGCGCTTACGGCTGTATGTGCGCCCTCAGGGCTGTAGATGTGCGCTCAGTGCTGTAGGTGTGCGCTCAGGGCTGTAGGTGGGCGCTGAGGGCTGCCGGTGGGCGATGAGGGCTGTAGGTGGGCGCGTAGGGTTGTAGGTGGGCGTTCAGGGCTCTAGGTTGCCGCTTATGGCTGTAGGTGTGCCCTTAGGGCTGTAGGTGAGCGCTAAGTGCTGTAGGTGGGTGCTTAGGGCTATAGCTGGGCGCTTAGGGCTGTAGGTGGGCGATTAGGGAAGTATGTAGGCGCTCAGTGCTCTTGGAGGCGCTATGGGCTGCAGGTGGGCATTTAGGGATGTAGGTGGGCGCTCAGTGCTTTAGGTGGGTGGTTAGGGCAGTAGGTGAGCTCTTAGTGCTGTTGGTGGGCTATCAAGGCTGTAGGTGGACGCTCAGAACCGTAGGTGGGCGCTTATGGCTGTAGGTGATCGATTAGGGCTGTATGTGGGCTATCAGTGCTGTAGGTGGGCGCTTAGTGCTTTAGGTGTGCGCTTAGGGCTGTACGTGGGCGCTGAGGGCTGCAGGTGGGCACTTAGGGCTGTAGGTGGGCGCTTTGGGATGTAGGTGGGCGCTTAGGGCTTTAGTTGGTCGCTTAGGGATGTAGGTGGGCGATCCGAGCTGTTGATGGGCGATTAGGGCTGCAGACGGGCGCTTCGGGCTGTCGGCTAGCGCTTAGTGCTGTAGGTGGGCGCTTAGGGCTGTATGTGGGCGCTTACGGCTGTATTGTGGCGCTTAGGGCGGTAGATGGGCGATGAGGGCTGTAGGTGGGCGCTTAGGGCTGTAGGTGGGCGCTTAGTGCTTCGGGTGGTCACTTAGGGATGTAGATGGGCGCTGGGGGCTGTTGTTGGGCGATTAGGGCTGTAGACGGCCGCTTCGGGCTGTCGGCTGGCGCTTAGTGCTGCAGGTAGACGCTCAGGGCTGTAGGTGTGTGCTTAGGGCTGTAGGTGGGCGCTGAGAGCTGTAGGTGGGCAATTAGCGCTGTAGGTGGGCGCTTATAGCTGTAGGTGGTCGCTCAGTGCTTTAGAAGGGCACTCAGGGCTGTAGGTGGGCTCCTAGGGCTGTGGGTGGGCTCTCAGGGCTGTAGGTGGGCGCTTAGGGCTTTAGGTGGGCGTTTAGGGCTGTAGGTGGGCGCTCAGGTCTGTCGGCGGGCGCTTAGGGCTGTAGGTGGCCGCTTAGGGCTGTAGGTGGGCGCTTAGGGCTGTAGGTGAGCGCTAAGTGCTATAGGTAGGTGCTTAGGGCTGTAGATGGGCGCTTAGGACTGTAGGTGGGCGCTCAGGGCTGTAGGTGGGCGCTGAGTGCTGTAGGTGGGCACTTAGGGCTGTAGGTGGGCACTTAGGGCTGTAGGTGGGCGCTGAGGGATGTAGGTGGGCGCTTAGGGATTTAGGTGGGCGCTTAGGGCTGTAGGTAGGCGCTGAGGGCTGTAGGTGGGCACTTAGGACTGTAGGTGGGCGCTGAGGGATGTAGGTGTGCGCTTAGGGCTTTAGGTGGGCGCTGAGGGCTGTAGGTGGGCGCTGAGGGCTGTGGTTGGTCTCTCACGACTGTAGGTGGGCGCGTAGGGCTTGAGGTGGGCGATTATGGCTGTAGGTGGGCGCTCAGGGCTGTTGGTGGGCGATTGGGGCTGTAGGTGGGCGCTTAGGGCTGTCGGCGGGCGCTTAGGTCTGTAGGTGGGCGCTTAGGGCTGTAGGTGGGCGCTTAGGGCTTTCGGTGGTCACTTAGGGATGTAGGTGGGCGCTCGGGGCTGTTGTTGGGCGATTAGGGCTGTAGACGGGCGCTTCGGGCTGTAGTTGGGCGCTCAGGGCTGTAGGTGTGCGCTCAGGGCTGTAGGTGTGCGCTTAGGGCAGTAGTTGGGCGCTGAGGGCTGTAGGTGGGCACTCAGGGCTGTAGGTGGGCGCATAGGGCTGTGGTTGGGCTCTCAGGGCTGTAGGTGGGCACTTAGCGCTGTAGGTGGCGCTTAGGGCTGTAGGTGGTCGCTCAGTGCTTTAGAAGGGCGCTCATGGCTGTAGGTGGGCTCTTAGGGCTGTGGGTAGGCTCTCAGGGCTGTAGATGGGCGCTTAGGGCTTTATGTGGGCGTTTAGGGCTGTAGGTGGGCGCTCAGGGCTGTCGGCGGGCGCTTTGGGATGTAAGTGGGCGCTTAGGGCTTTAGGTGGTCGCTTAGGGATGTAGGAGGTCGCTCAGTGCTTTAGAAGGGCGCTCAGGGCTGTGGGTGGTCTCCTAGGGCTGTGGGAGGGCTCTCAGGGCTGTAGGTGGGCGCTTAGGGCTTTAGTTGGGCGTTTAGGGCTGTAGGTGGGCGCTCAGGACTGTCGGCGGGCGCTTAGGGCTGTAGATGGGCGCTTAGGGCTGTAGTTGGCGATTAGGGCTGTAGGTAGGCGCTCAGTGCTCTACGAGGCGCTGTGGGCTGCAGGGGGGCGATTAGGGCTGTAGGAGGGCGCTTAGGGCTGTAGGTTGTCTCTCAGTGCTTTAGGTGGGTGGTTAGGGCAGTAGGTGAGCTCTTAGTGCTGTGGATGGGCTATCAGCGCTGTAGGTGTACGCTCAGTACCGTAGGTGGGCGCGTATGGCTGTAGGTGATCGATTAGGGCTGCAGGAGGGCGCTCAGTGCTGTAGGTGGGCGCTTAGCGCTTTAGGTGGGCGATTAGCGCATTATGTGGGCGCTTAGGGCTGTAGGTGGGCGCTCAGGGCTGTAGGTGGGCGCTGAGTGCTGTAGTTGGGCACTTAGGGCTGTAGGTGGGTACTTAGGGCTGTAGGTGGGCGCTGAGGGATGTAGGCGGGATCTTAGGGCTTTAGGTGGGCGCTTAGGGCTGTAGGTGGGCGCTGAGGGCTGTAGGTGGACACTTAGGACTGTAGGTGGGCGCTGAGGGATGTAGGTGGGCGCTTAGGGCTTTAGTTGGGCGCTGAGGGATGTAGGTGGGCGCTTCGGGCTTTAGGTGGGCGCTGAGTGCTGTAGGTGGGCGCTGAGGGCTGTGGTTGGGCTCTCACGACTGTAGGTGGGCGCGTAAGGCTTGAGGTGGGCGATTATGGCTGTAGGTGGGCGCTCAGGGCTGTTGGTGGGCGATTGGGGCTGTAGGTGGGCGCTTAGGGCTGTCGGCGGGCGCTTAGGTCTTTAGTTCGGCGCTTAGGGCTGTAGGTGGGCGCTTAGGGCTTTCGGTGGTCACTTATGGATGTAGGTGAGCGCTCGGGGCTGTTGTTGGGCGATTAGGGCTGTAGACGGGCGCTTCGGGCTGTAGGTGGGCGCTACGGGCTGTAGGTGTGCGCTCAGGGCTGTAGGTGTGCGCTTAGGGCAGTAGGTGGGCGCTGAGGGCTGTAGGTGGGCACTCAGGGCTGTAGGTGGGCGCTTAGGGCTGTGGTTGGGCTCTCAGGGCTGTAGGTGGGCACGTAGCGCTGTAGGTGGCGCTTAGGGCTGTAGGTGGTCGCTCAGTGCTTTAGAAGGGCGCTCAGGGCTGTAGGTGGGCTCCTAGGGCTGTTGGTGGGCTCTCAGGGCTGTAGGTGGGCGCTTAGGGCTTTAGGTGGGCGTTTAGTGCTGTAGGTGGGCGCTCAGGGCTGTCGGCGGGCGCTTAGGGCTGTAGGTGGCCGCTTAGGGCTGTAGGTGGGCGCTTAGGGCTGTAGGTGAGCGCTAAGTGCTATAGGTAGGTGCTTAGGGCTGTAGATGGGCGCTTAGGGCTGCAGGTGGGCGATTAGGGCTGTAGGTAGGCGCTCAGTGCTCTAGGAGGCGCTGTGGGATGCAGGTGGGCGATTAGGGCTGTAGGAGGGCGCTTAGGGCAGTAGGTTGTCGCTCAGTGCTTTAGGTGGTTGGTTCGGGCAGTAGGTGAGCTCTTAGTGCTGTGGTTGGGCTATCAGCGGTGTAGGTGGACGCTCAGAACCGTAGGTGGGCGCGTATGGCTGTAGGTGATCGATTAGGGCTGTAGGAGGGCGCTCAGTGCTGTAGGTGGTCGCTTAGCGCTTTATGTGGGCGATTAGCGCTTTAGGTGGGCGCTTAGGGATGTAGGTGGGCGCTCAGGGCTGTAGGTGGGCGCTGAGTGCTGTAGGTGGGCACTCAGGGCTGTAGGTGGGCGCTGAGGGATGTAGGTGGGCGCTTAGGGATTTAGGTGGGCGCTTAGGGCTGTAGGTAGGCGCTGAGGGCTGTAGGTGGGCGCTTAGGGCTGTAGGTGGGCACTCAGGGCTGTAGGTGGGCGCTTAGGGCTGTGGTTGGGCTCTCAGGGATGTAGGTGGGCACTTAGCGCTGTAGGTGGCGCTTTGGGTTGTAGGTGGTCGCTCAGTGCTTTAGAAGGGCGCTCAGGGCTGTAGGTGAGCTCTTAGGGCTGTCGGCGGGCGCTTTGGGATGTAGGTGGGCGCTTAGGGCTTTAGGTGGTCGCTTAGGGATGTAGGTGGTCGCTCAGTGCTTTAGAAGGGCGCTCAGGGCTGTAGGTGAGCTCTTAGGGCTGTGGGTAGGCTCTCAGGGCTGTAGATGGGCGCTTAGGGCTTTAGGTGGGCGTTTAGGGCTGTGGGTGGGCGCTCAGGGCTGTCGGCGGGCGCTTTGCGATGTAGGTGGGCGCCTAGGGCTTTAAGTGGTCGCTTAGGGATGTAGGTAGTCGCTCAGTGCTTTAGAAGGGCGCTCAGTGCTGTGGGTGGGCTCCTAGGGCTGTGGGTGGGCTCTCAGGGCTGTAGGTGGGCGCTTAGGGCTTTAGGTGGGCGTTTAGGGCTGTAGGTGGGCGCTCAGGGCTGTAGGCGGGCGCTTAGGGCTGTAGATGGGCGCTTAGGGCTGTAGGTGGGCGATTAGGGCTGTAGGTAGGCGCTCAGTGCTCTAGGAGGCGCTGTGGGCTGCAGGGGGGCGATTAGGGCTGTAGGAGGGCGCTTAGGGCTGTAGTATGTCTCTCAGTGCTTTAGGTGGGTGGTTAGGGCAGTAGGTGAGCTCTTAGTGCTGCGGATGGGCAATCAGCGCTGTAGGTGGACGCTCAGAACCGTAGGTTGGCGCGTATGGCTGTAGGTGATCGATTAGGGCTGTAGGAGGGCGCTCAGTGCTGTAGGTGGGCGCTTAGCGCTTTAGGTGGACGATTAGCGCTTTAGGTGGGCGCTTAGGGCTGCAGGTGGGCGCTCAGGGCTGCAGGTGGGCGCTGAGTGCTGTAGGTGGGCACTTAGGGCTGTAGGTGGGCACTTAGGGCTGTAGGTGGGCGCTGATGGCTGTAGGTGGGCACTTAGGACTGTAGGTGGGCGCTGAGGGATATAGGTGGGCGCTTAGGGCTTTAGGTGGGCGCTGAGTGCTGTAGGTGAGCGCTGAGGGCTGTGGTTGGGCTCTCACGACTGTAGGTGGGCGCGTAAGGTTTGAGGTGGGCGATTATGGCTGTAGGTGGGCGCTCAGCTCTGTTGGTGGGCGATTGGGGCTGTAGGTGGGCGCTTAGGGCTGTCGGCGGGCGCTTAGGTCTTTAGTTCGGCGCTTAGGGCTGTAGGTGGGCGCTTAGGGCTTTCGGTGGTCACTTAGGGATTTAGGTGAGCGCTCGGGGCTGTTGTTGGGCGATTAGGGCTGTAGACGGGCGCTTCGGGCTGTAGGTGGGCGCTCAGGGCTGTAGGTGTGCGCTCAGGGCTGTAGGTGTGCGCTTAGGGCAGTAGGTGGGCGCTGAGGGCTGTAGGTAGGCACTCAGGGCTGTAGGTGGGCGCTTAGGGCTGTGGTTGGGCTCTCAGGGCTGTAGGTGGGCACGTAGCGCTGTAGGTGGCGCTTAGGGCTGAAGGTGGTCGCTCAGTGCTTTAGAAGGGCGCTCAGGGCTGTAGTTGGGCTCCTAGGGCTGTGGGTGGGCTCTCAGGGCTGTAGGTGGGCGCTTAGGGCTTTAGGTGGGCGTTTAGGGCTGTAGGTGGGCGCTCAGGGCTGTCGGCGGGCGCTTAGAGATGTAGGTGGCCGCTTACTGCTGTAGGTGGGCGCTTAGGGCTGTAGGTGAGCGCTAAGTGCTATAGGTAGGTGCTTAGGACTGTAGATGGGCGCTTAGGGCTGTAGGTGGGCGATTAGGGCTGTAGGTAGGCGCTCAGTGCTCTAGGAGGCGCTGTGGGCTGCAGGTGGGCGATTAGGGCTGTAGGAGGGCGCTTAGGGCTGTAGGTTGTCGCTCAGAACCGTGGGTGGGCGCGTATGGCTGTAGGTGATCGATTAGGGCTGTAGGAGGGCGCTCAGTGCTGTCGGTGGGCGCTTAGCGCTTTAGGTGGGCGATTAGCGCTTTAGGTGGGCGCTTAGGGCTGTAGGTGGGCGCTCAGGGCTGTAGGTGGGCGCTGAGTGCTGTAGGTGGGCACATAGGGCTGTAGGTGGGCACTTAGGGCTGTAGGTGGGCGCTGAGGGATGTAGGCGGGCTCTTAGGGCTTTAGGTGGGCGCTTAGGGCTGTAGGTGCGCGCTGATGGCTATAGGTGGGCGCTGAGGGATATAGGTGGGCGTTTAGGGCTTTAGGTGGGCGCTGAGTGCTGTAGGTGAGCGCTGAGGGCTGTGGTTTGGATCTCACGACTGTAGGTGGGCGCGTAAGGCTTGAGGTGGGCGATTATGGCTGTAGGTGGGCGCTCAGCGATGTTGGTGGGCGATTGGGGCTGTAGGTGGGCGCTTAGGGCTGTCGGCGGGCGCTTAGGTCTTTAGTTCGGCGCTTAGGGCTGTAGGTGGGCGCTTAGGGCTTTCGGTGGTCACTTAGGGATGTAGGTGAGCGCTCGGGGCTGTTGTTGGGCGCTGAGGGCTGTAGACGGGCGCTTCGGGCTGTAGGTGGGCGCTCAGGGCTGTAGGTGTGCGCTCAGGGCTGTAGGTGTGCGCTTAGGGCAGTAGGTGGACGCTGAGGGCTGTAGGTGGGCACTCAGGGCTGTAGGTGGGCGCTTATGGCTGTGGTTGGGCTCTCAGGGCTGTATGTGGGCACGTAGCGCCTGTATGTGGCGCTTAGGGCTGTAGGTGGTCGCCCAGTGCTTTAGAAGGGCGCTCAGGGCTGTAGGTGGGCTCCTAGGGCTCTGGGTGGGCTCTCAGGGCTGTAGGTGGGGCGCTTAGGGCTTTAGGTGGGCGTTTAGGGCTGTAGGTGGGCGCTCAGGGCTGTCGGCGGGCGCTTAGGGCTGTAGGTGGCCGCTTAGGGCTGTAGGTGGACGCTTAGGGCTGTAGGTGAGCGCTAAGTGCTATAGGTAGGTGCTTAGGTCTGTAGATGGGCGCTTAGGGCTGTAGGTGGGCGATTAGGGCTGTAGGTAGGCGCTCAGTGCTCTAGGAGGCGCTGTGGGCTGCAGGTGGGCGATTAGGGATGTAGGAGGGCGCTTAGGGCTGTAGGTTGTCGCTCAGTGCTTTAGGTGGTTGGTTAGGGCAGTAGGTGAGCTCTTAGTGCTGTGGTTGGGCTATCAGCGCTGTAGGTGGACGCTCAGAACCGTAGGTGGGCGCGTATGGCTGTAGGTGATCGATTAGGGCTGTAGGAGGGCGCTCAGTGCTGTAGGTGGTCGCTTAGCGCTTTAGGTGGGCGATTAGCGCTTTAGGTGGGCGCTTAGGGATGTAGGTGGGCGCTCAGGGCTGTAGGTGGGCGCTGAGTGCTGTAGGTGGGCACTTAGGGCTGTAGGTGGGGCACTTAGGGCTGTAGGTGGGCGCTGAGGGATGTAGGTGGGCGCTTAGGGATTTAGGTGGGCGCTTAGGGGCTGTAGGTAGGCGCTCAGGGCTGTAGGTGGGCACTTAGGACTGTAGGTGGGCGCTGAGGGATGTAGGTGGGCGCTTAGGGCTTTAGGTGGGCGCTGAGGGCTGTAGGTGGGCGCTGAGGGCTGTGGTTGGGCTCTCACGACTGTAGGTGGGCGCGTAGGGCTTGGGGTGGGGCGATTATGGCTGTAGGTGGGCGCTCAGGGCTGTTGTTGGGCGATTGGGGGCTGTAAGTGGGCGCCTAGGGCTGTCGGCGGGCGCTTAGGTCTGTAGGGTGGGCGCTTAGGGCTGTAGGTGGGCGCTTAGGGCTTTCGGTGGTCACTTAGGGATGTAGGTGGGCGATCGGGGCTGTTGTTGGGCGATTAGGGCTGTAGACGGGCGCTTCGGGCTGTAGGTGGGCGCTCAGGGCTGTAGGTTTGCGCTCAGGGCTGTAGGTGTGCGCTTAGGGCAGTAGGTGGGCGCTGAGGGCTGTAGGTGGGCACTCAGGGCTGTAGGTGGGCGCTTAGGGCTGTGTTTGGGCTCTCAGGGCTGTAGGTGGGCACTTAGCGCTGTAGGTGGCGCTTAGGGCTGTAGGTGGTCGCTCAGTGCTTTAGAAGGGCGCTCAGGGCTGAAGGTGAGCTCTTAGGGCTGTGGGTAGGCTCTCAGGGCTGTTGGCGGGCGCTTTGGGATGTAGGTGGGCGCTTAGGGCTGTAGGTGGGCGCTTAGGGCTGTAGGTGAGCGCTAAGTGCTAAAGGTAGGTGCTTAGGGCTGTAGATGGGCGCTTAGGGCTGTAGGTGAGCGCTAAGTGCTATAGGTAGGTGCTTCGGGCTGTAGATGGGCGCTTAGGGCTGCAGGTGGGCGATTAGGGCTGTAGGTAGGCGCTCAGTGCTCTAGGAGGCGCTGTGGGATGCAGGTGGGCGATTAGGGCTGTAGGAGGGCGCTTAGGGCAGTAGGTTGTCGCTCAGTGCTTTAGGTGGTTGGTTCGGGCAGTAGGTGAGCTCTTAGTGCTGTGGTTGGGCTATCAGCGGTGTAGGTGGACGCTCAGAACCGTAGGTGGGGCGCGTATGGCTGTAGGTGATCGATTAGGGCTGTAGGAGGGCGCTCAGTGCTGTAGGTGGTCGCTTAGCGCTTTAGGTGGGCGATTAGCGCTTTAGGTGGGCGCTTAGGGATGTAGGTGGGCGCTCAGGGCTGTAGGTGGGCGCTGGAGTGCTGTAGGTGGGCACCTAGGGCTGTAGGTGGGCACGTAGGGCTGTAGGTGGGGCGCTGAGGGATGTAGGTGGGCGCTTAGGGATTTAGGTGGGCGCTTAGTGCTGTAGGTAGGCGCTGAGGGCTGTAGGTGGGGCACTTAGGACTGTAGGTGGGGCGCTGAGGGATGTAGGTGGGCGCTTAGCGCTTTAGGGTGGGCGCTGAGAGGGCTGTAGGTGGGCGCTGAGGGCTGTGGTTGGGCACTCACGACTGTAGGTGGGCGCGTAGGGCTTGAGGTGGGCGATTATGGCTGTAGGTGGGGCGCTCAGGGCTGTTGGTGGGCGATTGGGGCTGTAAGTGGGCGCTTAGGGCTGTCGGCGGGCGCTTAGGTCTGTAGGGTGGGCGCTTAGGGGCTGTAGGTGGGCGCTTAGGGCTTTCGGTGGTCAATTAGGGATGTAGGTGGGCGATCGGGGCTGTTGTTGCGCGATTAGGGCTGTAGACGGGCGCTTCGGGCTGTAGATGGGCGCTCAGGGCTGTAGGTGTGCACTCAGGGCTGTAGGTGTGCGCTTAGGGCAGTAGGTGGGGCGCTGAGGGCTGTAGGTGGGCACTCAGGGCTGTAGGTGGGCGCTTAGGGCTGTGGTTGGGCTCTCAGGGATGTAGGTGGGCACTTAGCGCTATAGGTGGCGCTTTGGGTTGTAGGTGGTCGCTCAGTGCTTTAGAAGGGCGCTCAGGGCTGTAGGTGAGCTCTTAGGGCTGTCGGCGGGCGCTTTGGGATGTAGGTGGGCGCTTAGGGCTTTAGGTGGGCGTTTAGGGCTGTAGTTGGGCGCTCAGGGCTGTTGGCGGGCGCTTTGGGATGTAGGTGGGCGCTTAGGGCTGTAGGTGGTCACCTAGGGATGTAGGTGAGCGCTCGGGGCTGTTGTTGGGCGATTAGGGCTGCAGACGGGCGCTTCGGGCTGTAGGTGGGCACTTAGGACTGTAGGTGGGCGCTGAGGGATGTAGGTGGGCGCTTAGGGATTTAGGTGGGCGCTTAGGGCTGTAGGTAGGCGCTGAGGGCTGTAGGTGGGCACTTAGGACTGTAGGTGGGCGCTGAGGGATGTAGGTGGGCGCTTAGGGCTTTAGGTGGGCGCTGAGGGCTGTAGGTGGGCGCTGAGGGCTGTGGTTGGGCTCTCACGACAGTAGGTGTGGGCGCGTAGGGCTTGGGGTGGGCGATTATGGCTGTAGGTGGGCGCTCAGGGCTGTTGGTGGGCGATTGGGGCTGTAAGTGGGCGCCTAGGGCTGTCGACGGGCGCTTAGGTCTGTTGGCGGGCGCTTTGGGATGTAGGTGGGCGCTTAGGGCTTTCGGTGGTCACTTAGGGATGTAGGTGGGCGATCGGGGCTGTTGTTGGGCGATTAGGGCTGTAGACGGGCTCTTCGGGCTGTAGGTGGGCGCTTAGGGCTGTGGTTGGGCTCTCAGGGCTGTAGGTGGGCACGTAGCGCTGTAGGTGGCGCTTAGGGCTGTAGGTGGTCGCTCAGTGCTTTAGAAGGGCGCTCAGGGCTGTAGGTGGGCTCCTAGGGCTGTGGGTGGGCTCTCAGGGCTGTAGGTGTGCGCTTAGGGCTTTAGGTGGGCGTTTAGGGCTGTAGGTGGGCGCTCAGGGCTGTCGGCGGGCGCTTAGGGCTGTAGGTGGCCGCTTAGGGCTGTAGGTGGGCGCTTAGGGCTGTAGGTGAGCGCTAAGTGCTATAGGTAGGTGCTTAGGGTCTGTAGATGGGCGCTTAGGGCTGTAGGTGGGGCGATTAGGGCTGTAGGTAGGCGCTCAGTGCTCTAGGAGGCGCTGTGGGCTGCAGGTGGGCGATTAGGGATGTAGGAGGGCGCTTAGGGCTGTAGGTTGTCGCTCAGTGCTTTAGGTGGTTGGTTAGGGCAGTAGGTGAGCTCTTAGTGCTGTGGTTGGGCTATCAGCGCTATAGGTGGACGCTCAGAACCGTAGGTGGGGCGCGTATGGCTGTAGGTGATCGATTAGGGCTGTAGGAGGGCGCTCAGTGCTGTAGGTGGTCGCTTAGCGCTTCAGGTGGGCGATTAGCGCTTTAGGTGGGCGCTTAGGGATGTAGGTGGGCGCTGAGTGCTGTAGGTGGGCACTTGGGGCTGTAGGTGGGCACGTAGGGCTGTAGGTGGGGCGCTGCGGGATGTAGGTGGGGCGCTTAGGGATTTAGGTGGGCGCTTAGGGCTGTATGTAGGCGCTGAGGGCTGTAGGTGGGGCACTCAGGACTGTAGGTGGGCGCTGAGGGATGTAGGTGGGCTCTTAGGGCTTTAGGTGGGCGCTGAGGGCTGTAGGTGGGCGCTGAGGGCTGTGGTTGGGCTATCACGACTGTAGGTGGGCGCGTAGGGCTTGAGGTGGGCGATTATGGCTGTAGGTGGGCGCTCAGGGCTGTTTTGGGCGATTGGGGCTGTAGGTGTGCGCTTAGGGCTGTCGGCGGGCGCTTAGGTCTGTAGGGTGGGCGCTTAGGGCTGTAGGTGGGCGCGTAGGGCTTTCGGTGGTCACTTAGGGATGTAGGTGGGCGCTCGATGCTGTTGTTGGGCGATTAGGGCTGTAGACGGGCGCATCGGGCTGTAGGTGGGCGCTCAGGGCTGTAGGTGTGCGCTCAGGGCTGTAGGTGTGCGCTTAGGGCAGTAGGTGGGGCGCTGAGGGCTGTAGGTGTGCACTCAGGGCTGTAGGTGGGCGCTTGGGGCTGTGGTTGGGCTCTCAGGGCTGTAGGTGGGCACTTAGCGCTGTAGGTGGCGCTTAGGGCTGTAGGTGTTCGCTCAGTGCTTTAGAAGGGCGCTCAGGGCTGAAGGTGAGCTCTTAGGGCTGTGGGTAGGCTCTCAGGGCTGTAGATGGGGCGCTTAGGGCTTTAGGGTGAGCGTTTAGGGCTGTAGTTGGGCGCTCAGGGCTGTTGGCGGGCGCTTTGGGATGTAGGTGGGCGCTTAGGGCTGTAGGTGGTCACCTAGGGATGTAGGTGAGCGCTCGGGGCTGTTGTTGGGCGATTAGGGCTGCAGACGGGCGCTTCGGGCTGTAGGTGGGCACTTAGGACTGTAGGTGGGCGCTGAGGGATGTAGGTGGGCGCTTAGGGATTTAGGTGGGGCGCTTAGGGGCTGTAGGTAGGCGCTGAGGGCTGTAGGTGGGCACTTAGGACTGTAGGTGGGCGCTGAGGGATGTAGGTGGGGCGCTTAGGGCTTTAGGTGGGCGCTGAGGGCTGTAGGTGGGCGCTGAGGGCTGTGGTTGGGCTCTCACGACTGTAGGTGGGCGCGTAGGGCTTGGGGGTGGGCGATTATGGCTGTAGGTGGGCGCTCAGGGCTGTTGGTGGGCGATTGGGGCTGTAAGTGGGCGCCTAGGGCTGTCGACGGGCGCTTAGGTCTGTTGGCGGGCGCTTTGGGATGTAGGTGGGCGCTTAGGGCTGTAGGTGGTCACCTAGGGATGTAGGTGAGCGCTCGGGGCTGTTGTTGGGCGATTAGGGGCTGCAGACGGGCGCTTCGGGCTGTAGGTGGGCACTTAGGACTGTAGGTGGGCGCTGAGGGATGTAGGTGGGCGCTTAGGGATTTAGGTGGGCGCTTAGGGCTGTAGGTAGGCGCTGCTGAGGGCTGTAGGTGGGCACGTAGGACTGTAGGTGGGCGCTGAGGGATGTAGGTGGGCGCTTAGGGCTTTAGGTGGGCGCTGTGGGCTGTAGGTGGGCGCTGAGGGCTGTGGTTGGGCTCTCACGACTGTAGGTGGGCGCGTAGGGCTTGGGGTGGGCGATTATGGCTGTAGGTGGGCGCTCAGGGCTGTTGGTGGGCGATTGGGGCTGTAAGTGGGCGCCTAGGGCTGTCGGCGGGCGCTTAGGTCTGTAGGTGGGGCGCTTAGGGCTGTAGGTGGGCGCTTAGGGCTTTCGGTGGTCACTTAGGGATGTAGGTGGGCGATCGGGGCTGTTGTTGGGCGATTAGGGCTGTAGACGGGCGCTTCGGGCTGTAGGTGGGCGCTCAGGGGCTGTAGTTGTGCGCTCAGTGCTGTAGGTGTGCGCTTAGGGCAGTAGGTGGGCGCTGAGGGCTGTTAGGTGGGCACTCAGGGCTGTAGGTGGGCGCTTAGGGCTGTGTTTGGGCTCTCAGGGCTGTAGGTGGGCACTTAGCGCTGTAGGTGGCGCTTAGGGCTGTAGGTGGTCGCTCAGTGCTTTAGAAGGGCGCTCAGGGCTGAAGGTGAGCTCTTAGGGCTGTGGGTAGGCTCTCAGGGCTCTGGATGGGCGCTTAGGGCTTTAGGTGGGCGTTTTAGGGCTGTAGTTGGGCGCTCAGGGCTGTTGGCGGGCGCTTTGGGATGTAGGTGGGCGCTTAGGGCTTTAGGTGGTCGCTTAGGGATGTAGGTGGTCGCTCAGTGCTTTAGAAGGGCGCTCAGGGATGTGGGTGGGCTCCTAGGGCTGTGGGTGGGGCTCTCAGGGCTGTAGGTGGGCGCTTAGGGCTTTAGGTGGGCGTTTAGGGCTGTAGGTGGGCGCTCAGAGCTGTCGGCGGGCGCTTAGGGCTGTAGATGGGCGCTTAGGGCTGTAGGTGGGCGATTAGGGCTGTAGGTAGGCGCTCAGTGCTCTAGGAGGCGCTGTGGGCTGCAGGGGGGCGATTAGGGCTGTAGGAGGGCGCTTAGGGCTGTAGGTTGTCTCTCAGTGCTTTAGGTGGGTGGTTAGGGCAGTAGGTGAGCTCTTAGTGCTGTGGATGGGTTATCAGCGCTGTAGGTGGACGCTCAGAACCGTAGGTGGGCGCGTATGGCTGTAGGTGATCGATTATGGCTGTAGGAGGGCGCTCAGTGCTGTAGGTGGGCGCTTAGCGCTTTAGGTGGGGCGATTAGCGCTTTAGGTGGGCGCTTAGGGCTGTAGGTGGGCGCTCAGGGCTGTAGGTGGGGCGCTGAGTGCTGTAGGTGGGCACATAGGGCTGTAGGTGGGCACTTAGGGGCTGTAGGTGGGCGCTGAGGGATGTAGGCGGGCTCTTAGGGCTTTAGGTGGGCGCTTAGGGCTGTAGGTGGGCGCTGATGGCTGTAGGTTGGCACTTAGGACTGTAGGTGGGCGCTGAGGGATGTAGGTGGGCGCTTAGGGCTTTAGGTGGGCGATGAGTGCTGTAGGTGGGCGCTGAGGGCTGTGGTTGGGCTCTCACGACTGTAGGTGGGCGCGTAAGGCTTGAGGTGGGCGATTATGGCTGTAGGTGGGCGCTCAGGGCTGTTGGTGTGGGCGATTGGGGCTGTAGGTGGGGCGCTTAGGGCTGTCGGCGGGCGCTTAGGTCTTTAGTTCGGCGCTTAGGGCTGTAGAGTGGGCGCGTAGGGCTGTAGGTGGTCACTTAGGGATGTAGGTGAGCGCTCGGGGCTGTTGTTGGGCGATTAGGGATGCAGACGGGCGTTTTAGGGCTGTAGGTGGGGCGCTCAGGGCTGTCGGCGGGGCGCTTAGGGCTGTAGGTGGCCGCTTAGGGCTGTAGGTGGGGCGCTTAGGGCTGTAGGTGAGCGCTAAGTGCTATAGGTAGGTGCTTAGGTCTGTAGATGGGCGCTTAGGGCTGTAAGTGGGCGATTAGGGCTGTAGGTAGGCGCTCAGTGCTCTAGGAGGCGCTGTGGGCTGCAGGTGGGCGATTAGGGATGTAGGAGGGGCGCTTAGGGCTGTAGGTTGTCGCTCAGTGCTTTAGGTGGTTGGTTAGGGCAGTAGGTGAGCTCTTAGTGCTGTGGTTGGGCTATCAGCGCTATAGGTGGACGCTCAGAACCGTAGGTGGGCGCGTATGGCTGTAGGTGATCGATTAGGGCTGTAGGAGGGCGCTCAGTGCTGTAGGTGGTCGCTTAGCGCTTCAGGTGGGCGATTAGCGCTTTAGGTGGGCGCTTAGGGATGTAGGTGGGCGCTGAGTGCTGTAGGTGGGCACTTGGGGCTGTAGGTGGGCACGTAGGGCTGTAGGTGGGCGCTGCGGGATGTAGGTGGGCGCTTAGGGATTTAGGTGGGCGCTTAGGGCTGTATGTAGGCGCTGAGGGCTGTAGGTGGGCACTCAGGACTGTAGGTGGGCGCTGAGGGATGTAGGTGGGCTCTTAGGGCTTTAGGTGGGCGCTGAGGGGCTGTAGGTGGGCGCTGAGGGCTGTGGTTGGGCTATCACGACTGTAGGTGGGCGCGTAGGGCTTGAGGTGGGCGATTATGGCTGTAGGTGGGCGCTCAGGGCTGTTGGTGGGCGATTGGGGCTGTAGGTGTGCGCTTAGGGCTGTCGGCGGGCGCTTAGGTCTGTAGGTGGGCGCTTAGGGCTGTAGGTGGGCGCGTAGGGCTTTCGGTGGTCACTTAGGGATGTAGGTGGGCGCTCGATGCTGTTGTTGGGCGATTAGGGCCATAGACCGGCGCATCGGGCTGTAGGTGGGCGCTCAGGGCTGTAGGTGTGCGCTCAGGGCTGTAGGTGTGCGCTTAGAGCAGTAGGTGGGCGCTGAGGGCTGTAGGTGTGCACTCAGGGCTGTAGGTGGGCGCTTGGGGCTGTGGTTGGGCTCTCAGGGCTGTAGGTGGGCACTTAGCGCTGTAGGTGGCGCTTAGGGCTGTAGGTGGTCGCTCAGTGCTTTAGAAGGGCGCTCAGGGCTGTAGGTGGGCTCTTAGGGCTGTGGGGTAGGCTCTCAGGGCTGTAGATGGGCGCTTAGGGCTTTAGGCGGGCGTTTAGGGCTGTAGGTGGGCGCTCGGGGCTGTCGGCGGGCGCTTTGGGATGCAGGTGGGCGCTTAGGGCGTAAGGTGGTCGCTTAGGGATGTAGGTGGGCGCTCAGTGCTTTAGAAGGGCGCTCAGCGCTGTGGGTGGGCTCCTAGGGCTGTGGGTGGGCTCTCAGGGCTGTAGGTGGGCGCTTAGGGCTTTAGGTGGGCGTTTAGGGCTGTAGGTGGGCGCTCAGGGCTGTCGGCGGGCGCTTAGGGCTGTAGATGGGGTGCTTAGGGCTGTAGGTGGGCGATTAGGGCTGTAGGTAGGCGCTCAGTGCTCTAGGAGGCGCTGTGGGCTGCAGGGGGGCGACTAGGGATGTAGGAGGGCGCTTAGGGCTGTAGGTTGTCTCTCAGTGCTTTAGGTGGGTGGTTAGGGCAGTAGGTGAGCTCTTAGTGCTGTGGATGGGCTATCAGCGCTGTAGGTGGACGCTCAGAACCGTAGGTGGGCGCTTATGGCTGTAGGTGATCGATTAGGGCTGTAAGAGGGCGCTCAGTGCTGTAGGTGGGCGCTTAGCGCGTTAGGTGGGCGATTAGCGCTTTAGGTGGGCGCTTAGGGCTGTAGGTGGGCGCTCAGGGCTGCAGGTTGGCGCTGAGTGCTGTAGGTGGGCACGTAGGGCTGTAGGTGGGGACTTAGGGCTGTAGGTGGCCGCTGAGGGATGTAGGCGGGTTCTTAGGGCTTTAGGTGGGCGCTTAGGGCTGTAGGTGGGCGCTGAGGGCTGTAGGTGGGCACTTAGGACTGTAGGTGGGCGCTTAGGGCTGTAGGTGGGCGCTGAGGGCTGTAGGTGGGCACTTAGGACTGTAGGTGGGCGCTGAGGGATGTAGGTGGGCGCTTAGGGCTTTAGGTGTGCGCTGAGGGCTGTAGGTGGGGCGCTGAGGTCTGTGGTTGGGCTCTCACGACTGTAGGTGGGCGCGTAGGGCTTGAGGTGGGCGATTATGTCTGTAGGTGGGGCGCTCAGGGCTGTTGGTGGGCGATTGGGGCTGTAAGTGGGCGCTTAGGGCTGTCGGCGGGCGCTTAGGTCTGTAGGTGGGCGCTTAGGGCTGTAGATGGGCGCTTAGGGCTTTCGGTGGTCACTTAGGGCTGTAGGTGGGCGATCGGGGCTGTTGTTGGGGCGATTAGGGCTGTAGACGGGGCGCTTCGGGGCTGTAGGTGGGCGCTCAGGGCTGTAGGTGTGCGCTCAGGGATGTAGGTGTGCGCTTAGTGCAGTAGGTGGGCGCTGAGGGCTGTAGGTGGGCACTCAGGGCTGTAGGTGGGCGCTTAGGGCTGTGGTTGGGTTCTCAGGGCTGTAGGTGGGCACTTAGCGCTGCAGGTGGCGCTTAGGGCTGTAGGTGGTCGCTCAGTGCTTTAGAAGGGCGCTCAGGGCTGTAGGTGAGCTCGTAGAGCTGTGGGTAGGCTCTCAGGGCTGTAGATGGGCGCTTAGGGCTTTGGGTGGGCGTTTAGGGCTGTAGTTTGGGCGATCAGGGCTGTCGGCGGGCGCTTTGGGATGTAGGTGGGCGCTTAGGGCTTTAGGTGGTCGCTTAGGGATGTAGGTGGTCGCTCAGTGCTTTAGAAGGGCGCTCAGGGCTGTGGGTGGGCTCCTAGGGCTGTGGGTGGGCTCTCAGAGCTGTAGGTGGGCGCTTAGGGCTTTAGGTGGGCGTTTAGGGCTGTAGGTGGGCGCTCAGGGCTGTAGGTGTGCGCTTAGGGCTTTAGGTGGGCGTTTAGGGCTGTAGGTGGGCTCTCAGGGCTGTAGGTGTGCGCTTAGGGCTTTAGGTGGGCGTTTAGGGCTGTAGGTGGGGCGCTCAGGGCTGTCGGCGGGCGCTTAGGGCTGTAGGTGGCCGCTTAGGGCTGTAGGTGGGCGCTTAGGGCTGTAGGTGAGCGCTAAGTGCTATAGGTAGGTGCTTAGGTCTGTAGATGGGCGCTTAGGGCTGTAGGTGGGCGATTACGGCTGTAGGTAGGCGCTCAGTGCTCTAGGAGGCGCTGTGGGCTGCAGGGGGCGATTAGGGCTGTAGGAGGGCGCTTAGGGCTGTAGGTTGTCTCTCCAGTGCTTTAGGTGGGTGGTTAGGGCAGTAGGTGAGCTCTTAGTGCTGTGGATGGGCTATCAGCGCTGTAGGTGGACGCTCAGAACCGTAGGTGGGCGCGTATGGCTGTAGGTGATCGATTATGGCTGTAGGAGGGCGCTCAGTGCTGGAGGTGGGCGCTTAGCGGTTTAGGTGGGCGATTAGCGCTTTAGGTGGGCGCTTAGGGCTGTTGGTGGGCGCTCAGGGCTGTAGGTGGGCGCTGAGTGCTGTAGGTGGGCACATAGGGCTGTAGGTGGGCATTTAGGGCTGTAGGTGGGCGCTGAGGGATGTAGGCGGGCTCTTAGGGCTTTAGGTGGGCGCTTAGGGCTGTAGGTGGGGCGCTGATGGCTGTAGGTGGGCGCTGAGGGCTGTGGTTGGGCTCTCACGACTGTAGGTGGGCGCGTAAGGCTTGAGGTGGGCGATTATGGCTGTAGGTGGGCGCTCAGGGCTGTTGGTGGGGCGATTGGGGCTGTAGGTGGGCGCTTAGGGCTGTCGGCGGGCGCTTAGGTCTTTAGTTCGGCGCTTAGGGCTGTAGGTGGGCGCTTAGGGCTGTAGGTGGTCACTTAGGGATGTAGGTGAGCGCTCGGGGCTATTGTTGGGCGATTAGGGCAGTAGGTGGGCGCTGAGGGCTGTAGGTGGGCACTCAGGGCTGTAGATGGGCGCTTGGGGCTGTAGGTGTGCGCTTAGGGCTGTCGGCGGGCGCTTAGGTCTGTAGGTGGGCGCTTAGGGCTGTAGGTGGGCGCGTAGGGCTTTCGGTGGTTACTTAGGGATGTAGGTGGGCGCTCGTTGCTGTTGTTGGGCGATTAGGGCTGTAGACGGGCGCTTCGGGCTGTAGGTGGGCGCTCAGGGCTGTAGGTGTGCGCTCAGGGCTGTAGGTGTGCGCTTAGGGCAGTAGGTGGGCGCTGAGGGCTGTAGGTGTGCACTCAGGGCTGTAGGTGGGCGCTTGGGGCTGTGGTTGGGCTCTCAGGGCTGTAGGTGGGCACTTGGGGCTGTGGTTGGGCTCTCAGGGCTGTAGGTGTGCACTTAGCGCTGTAGGTGGCGCTTAGGGCTGTAGGTGGTCGCTCAGTGCTTTAGAAGGGCGCTCAGGGCTGTAGGTGGGCTCTTAGGGCTGTGGGTAGGCTCTCAGGGCTGTAGATGGGCGCCTAGGGCTTTAGGCGGGCGTTTAGGGCTGTAGGTGGGCGCTCGGGGCTGTCGGCGGGCGCTTTGGGATGCAGGTGGGCGCTTAGGGCGTAAGGTGGTCGCTTAGGGATGTAAGTGGGCGCTCAGTGCTTTAGAAGGGCGCTCAGCGCTGTGGGTGGGCTCCTAGGGCTGTGGGTGGGCTCTCAGGGCTGTAGGTGGGCGCTTAGGGCTTTAGGTGGGCGTTTAGGGCTGTAGGTGGGCGCTCAGGGCTGTCGGCGGGCGCTTAGGGCTGTAGATGGGCGCTTAGGGCTGTAGGTGGGCGATTAGGGCTGTAGGTAGTCGCTCAGTGCTCTAGGAGGCGCTGTGGGCTGCAGGGGGGCGACTAGAGCTGTAGGAGGGCGCTTAGGGCTGTAGGTTGTCTCTCAGTGCTTTAGGTGGGTGGTTAGGGCAGTAGGTGAGCTCTTAGTGCTGTGGATGGGCTATCAGCGCTGTAGGTGGACGCTCAGAACCGTAGGTGGGCGCGTATGGCTGTAGGTGATCGATTAGTGATGTAAGAGGGCGCTCAGTGCTGTAGGTGGGCGCTTAGCGCGTTAGGTGGGCGATTAGCACTTTAGGTGGGCGCTTAGGGCTGTAGGTGGGCGCTCAGGGCTGCAGGTTGGCGCTGAGTGCTGTAGGTGTGCACTTAGGGCTGTAGGTGGGGACTTAGGGCTGTAGGTGGCCGCTGAGGGATGTAGGC